>OZ017742.1:104271464-104533964 GCA_963969285.1 Odontomyia ornata | reverse complement strand
TTATCGCACTAAGACGAACAGATATCCTAATGGTTTATTGCTACACTATTTCACAGAAATGTAAAAACGGTATCCACTAAGTTAGAAATATTCGTTCGCACGTTTGCTTTTAACTCCTGTGCACAAAATAATGCCATCTGTAACTCAATTTACTTTTTGTGTATCCAAAATGGAAAGACTAGGAAGTCTACTTCCACGCTACAAAATCACTTTTATACTCTTTTTCTATGCTACAAGAAATACAAAACGGAGAAACAATGCAAATGAGACTCCTAGACCCTACATTTTACTTAACATTTCCATTTATATGCATGCATACATACATAATTCGGTTAATTCAGATGAAAAGTATTCTCTTTGCTAGCATTCGCAAATAAAATCAATTTCAGTTCATGTCCACACAAAAATTTGACATCAAATCTCAATTATGCTGTTGGATACAAAATATTGTTGAATATTTCCAGAAAAGTTTTTATTTTAACGTTTAACCCATGATCAAGTTATTTAATTCGCCTTAACACAAAATAAACGTTATTTGATTTATACTAACAAAATAATCCCTGGAATTTCTTAACTTTTGAATTAACTTTGAAAAACGAAACTAATGGCGACTAATATGTGATATCTTTGATGTTCTCAATAAAAGCCCCATCATAAGATACATCCCGCGAACACCAAAGCCATCCTAATGCATACCTCTAAGAATCAATCAGTCATAACAACTTTAACCAATCGACTCCAGATCAACCGCAATTTTCCCATTTTCTCATATCCGGAAAATCAAAGAATTTTTTTTCTTTATGATCTCATCATTAGCTGATAGGGAATTGGATTTCACAGTTTAATGAAAATAAATTTGACGATTTCATGAGCTGCGCTTGTTAAGCGAAATTTTGTTAATATTCCCAAATGTTTTTTATTAGCTTTTGATTAACGAACGAGCGTTAGCGAATTCAAAAGAGAAACACTACAAAAAAAAATTGGACATCTGTACACTTGTAGTCTGTTGTAAAGTTTTTTTTTGTTGATACAAAGTTGGAAATATAAATAAGCGCTTATTGATTCGGATGGAAGTTAAGAATACATTTTGTGAACATAAAACAAGTATTTCAATTTGAAAATGTTTAGATAGCGAAAACATGTGGAAATATTCTCAGAAAAGAATGACAGAATCAAATTCAAACAAGCTGTTGTAGTTGAAAACTGAGAAATTTAAGCTTCAGTGATTTCAGGAAATTTAATTAGAAGAGAATTGAAAATCGTATGAAATATTGGCAAAAATATATAAAGTTTAAACATACGAAAATTATTTTAAGAGTTTCTTAACTTTTCTGAATCTAATTTATTCAAAAACATTCTAGACAATGATACAATGTGTAATTAAATGCAATGTATAGAAGTGCTTCTTTTAGCATAAAAAAACACCACTTTAGAATGGAATGAAAATACTTTAGAAGAATGAAATAAAATTCCTTTTGTTTGCTATTTTGTTTTAATAGGCTGACAACGGCGTTTTTAGATCAAACTACTCTCTTCAACAAGGCGACTAGTTCGTATTTTACATTTTCCTTCTACTTATGGTAATAACAATCAATGAAAGGCTTTTTAATTACATGTTTACAGAACGTTTTTTTTTTAGTTCCAAAAATGATCTTATCTAGTTATTTATGTGGCGAAAAATTTCATGGATACCCTCGAAAACCCGCTAGCTCTCATCTTATTAAATAAAGGGTGGTCCAACCAAAACGCATGATGTTAGTTGTAAATGAAACAAAAAATTGTTAATTTTAAATAAAACAAGAGAATTATGTTAATATTTTTTACTATAATAGAAGGATCTTTGACAATTATGTGTGAAACAAAATATTGCCCAAACGCTCGAAACGGCTACGGTGGCATACTTCCATCCCATGATCCATATTTTCAATGGCTCTGAGATATAATTGAGGTTCAACGTCGTTAATGTACTGAATTATCTCATCCTTTAGGTCTTGAATTGTTTTTGGCTTATTGACGTACACCTTTTCTTTTAAATATCCCCAGAGAAAGGAGTCCAACGCACATGATCGTGGCGGCCAATTAACATCGCCACAACGTGAGATAACCCGCGCAAAAGGGCCATTGTTTCACTGGCGGTGTGTCAAGTGGCGTCATCCTGTTGGAACCACGTATCATCCAGGCCCATAGCCTCCATTTCTGGCCACAAGAAGTCCGTTATTATCTCCCAATAGCGAACACCATTCACTGTCACTGCTTGGCCGTCCTCATTTTCGAAAAAGTACGGCCAGATGACGCCACCAGCATAAACCTCATCAAACAGCCACTCTTAATGGATGCATCGGCTTTCTAACGATCACTCGTGGATTCTCATTTGCCCAAACGCGGCAATTTTGCTTGTTAATGAATCCACTGTGGTGAAAGTGTGCTTCGTCACTGAAGATAATTTTCTTTGTAAAGACACCATTCCCTTCTGTCTGTTCAACCAACCATTTGGCGTATTGCCGACGCTTGAAATGGTTAGTAGGCTTCAGCTCTTGAGTCAATCAAACCTTGTAGGTGTGTAAATTTAAATCTTTATCAAAATTCGCATCACTGATGAAAGTGAGGTGTGCATTTGTGGGGCACGACGACGAGTCGTGGTTGACGGTCTTCTGCCACACTGTCGTGAACAGCAACGATCTTTTCCGCAGAACGAACTCGGCGAGCATGCACAGGTGATTTCACATTTCCTACAGACTCGGTTTGCTGAAATTTGCTAACCAAAAAAATCATGAAGTGTACGAAATGCATTTTGACTTGAACGTCAATTTTAGTAAAAGGCTTCAACAATCTTAACGCGCTGCTCAATTGTGTAGGTCTCAATGGTTGAATTTGTCAAATGCTGAAACAAAGAAATGTCAAATTATGTTGGGCGAAAAACTTGACGTTAGGTGTGACCAACAATTAACATCGTGCACTATGGTTGGACCACCCTTTACATCGTTGAAAACCAGTTACGAAATATGAGTGCAAGTCATAAGAAAGCTACCTGTTGAAACACGAGCTACATTACTATACCGGTCGAACCAAGTAGTAGCCTATGCGGACGACATCAACATTTTGTCAAGGTCATTAACGACCACCAAAGAAATCTTCCTGAAACTCGATTCAATGAGAATAAAATAAAGCTCATGATGCAGTCGAAGAAAAACACGTCAGATACACAAAATATTACACTTGGCGTATACAATATCAAAAATGTGAGCAAATTTGTCTATTTAGGCGCCAAAATAGCAAGAATCAACAATAAAAGAGATCATCGAGACTGGTGGAAGCAGTTTAGAGAATGTGCTATAGTTCCAAATGAAACTTAACCTCCAAAGCTTAAAGAACGCTTCATTACTCACAGTACGTGTATGCATTTCGTTAATATTTTTCGTACTGTTTACATTTAATAAAACGACGCAATGGAGGATGATGCAAGCGTCAAAACGCCTCCCGACCTCGACGAAGACAACCATTTTGACGTTGACACAGAAACGAAACAACTACGCAAAAGTCAAGGACTATCTCACAAAAATGAAAAATTAAACAAGACCCCCTACCGTTACAAAAAACCAAAAGGAGAAACGAAATCCCCAACGCAAAATACATGACACATCAAACTCCCTCGTCAAATTCGAAGAATGTACAACCATCAATATGGCGGATGCCATGGGAAGAAACAGTGCCCCAAAAAATGAACACCCTAATGTCACACACTAACACGTCACAAAAACTATGCAAATCAAGGTCATAGATACCAATGACAGACCAACTAATCCACACACCACAGTAGAAGAAACAGGGGTACGTAACACAAACACCACACGCACGTTAGTAGTACCAAACAGTTTCAATCAAACAGAACAAATAAAATTCCAACTCTATGAATTTAAGTAGATATGAGATATGAGAACCAAACCGGTCTCAAGTGAACCATACGACCAACTCTCATCCGTCAAACGAAAAGAGAAAAAACTTCAATGTCATGTGTTTCAGGGAGGAGGAAAATACCTTCGATAATCCATTATCTGTTCTAAGCGTCTATGAACTTAAAAATACCCTAAAAATCCGCAATATCATCAACGTAACGGCAATTGGAAGACACAAACATAAAATCACATTCAAAAGCCCAGAAGATGCAAACAACGCAACGATTAACCCCAACCTCAAGAAACACAATATTAAATATTCATCCCAAAAAATTTCATTTACAGAATAAAAGTCATCAGAAATATACCCCTCTCCATCTCAGAAAAAAGAAATTCTAAGCGAAGCCATTCCATGCAATGCCATAGGGTATTAACTAAGCAATGTCAAAATAATAAATGTCTTAAGACTAAAATGCAGGGACCCTGAAAAGATTCTACAAACAAATTCTTTAAAGCTAACTTTTTCAGGAACCTTACTGCTAGACGCCATATAGCTCGCTTGTGGACCAATGAAAGTGCAACACTTCCTATACAAACCCAGACAATGCACAAAATATTTTCGGTTGGGACATACAACCTCCAACTGTTAACAAAAAGATAACCAATGCGTAAAATGTACGAAAACAGACTGTCAGGATACTACGAAACAATACAATGCGCCCTATGTGGTAACACATTGCAATACATAACAAGTTGACTAAGCAGGAGAGTGCCGCTACCAGAAGGTCTTCGTAAACTTCCTAGGGTTAGAAACAAGTTTTCTAATAGCATGAATCAATAACTTCAATTATTCACCCAATACTTGGATATTGAATCGTTCAAATTTATGCAAAAGATGCAGAGTTTCTTTCATAAGCACAGTGCAGCCGCTATTTTGATCTAGCTTAAATGATTTTTCTGAATGCTCAGCTGATTGAACATATTCAAGTTAAACACTTTTCCCTAAATTTTCATCAAAATTGAAAGAAATTAAAAGTACCTAGGTCAAACATGTATCAACCATAAACACGTGTTATTGTTGTAATTCCATACAATTGAAATGGCTATCACTCATTTGATTCAGATTCGATCTTAATCACATTTTGTGGACATAAACATTTTATATCAGTATATACAATTGGAAAATTTTTGGTACATTTTGCCTTCCCCTGGACCCCCTCATTCATAAAATGATTTTTTTATTTCAGATTGTAAAAGTTCTAATCAAGACCTTTTATTTGATACCCCACTCGACTACCTTTGATTTAAAACATTTTTAGGGCTAATTCGTAATAAGAGGGCCCCCTTAAAATTTTTTTAAAATTTTTGGTAAGGCCTAAACTTCTGAGAGAACACCACTTCTGACCTTTTCACAGAGTTTGAGTATTCAACTTCTATAATTCTGAGGAAACTAGCTGTGATGCACTGACAGACGGACAGACAGGTCACGAAACTATTAGGTCTTTGTAAAAAATTTTTTACAAATACTTAAAAACTGTCCGAGATGGATCAAGTACACTGACACTCAAATTAAGCTCTATACGAAACATTCCAGTGTTCGAGGCAAGAAATATCCTCAATAAATCCTCTCACAACACCAATGTCTTTGACCTAGTGTAAGGTAATGAATAAATGGACGATGAAAGTAGGAGGTAACTTTAGTTACACTATAAAACCAATGAATAAAATCATTTTAAAAAGGCAATATCCCAAGCCCACCCCACAGCCAGGCACTCAACTGCCTCGAAAATCTCTAGTCCCCCATCACTTAACAATAATATAATAAATCACACTTCAAATCCACTAGCATACAATAATAACCAAGTTTTTAATAAAGAAGTCTTCAAGAAGCACAAAACCACTGAAATAGAACTTTTATTGACGGCTCTTTTGCCACAATATTGCGAACAACCGCAATCTATTCCGCAGAACGAACTGGGCAAGCATGCATAGGTGATTTCCCATTTCCTACGGATCCGGTTTGTTGAAATTTGCCCACAATTCTCCCAATTGTGGACATATTTGGTCGATTATGCTGACCAAAAAAATCACGAAGTACACGAAATGCATTTTTTGCAAAAGGCCTTAACGCGTTGCATAATTGTCTACCTCTCCATGGTTGAATTTACCAAACACTGAAACAAAGAAATGTCAAATTATGTTGAGCGAATAACTTAACATTAAGGTGTGACTCGCAACAAACATCGTACATTATGGTCATGGTGACCTAAAAACTTTTTCGATTGTTACTGCCTGCATAAAAATGGTAGGCTGCTAGAACTGCAATATACAAAATGTTAAAAAGTCCAGCGGCCACCATTATGTTGTTTGCTTTGTAATATACTCTTCCAACATTTTGTCCATAATGTCGATGGCAGATTTAGTTTTGTTGTAGTACTGGATCGCTTCTGGTTTTTTTTTGAGTCCCAAATATATTCATCGTATAATGGACTGTTGATAGCGGTTTTATTCATTTCCGCTTTTTGAGCCCTTATGAGCACGTTGCCGCATTCTCGTGGGATCCAAATAAAGTTGGTTCCACTGGTCATGTGTTGCTCAGAAATATCAAAGGAGGAACACAGCTTTTGTTTTTATATATTGTTCCAACCATTGAAAGAAAAAGGTTATTCACGGTAATGTTTCGTCCTGTTTCTTTGAATTTCTGCACGAACATCTTGACGAAGTTGCTTTACGTTTCTTGGCTTGTTTGGCAACTTTTTTTCATAAATAAATCCTTGAAGAGGATAGAAACTCATCAGACCGTATATCCATCAAACTTTGAATCTATATTGAAACTATAGGTGGAAGTAGTACGACTTTGGTAAGGGAATAATTGCTTGTTCACGGTTAAGCACTCTGAAGATTTATAATTTGTTGAAAGATTTACATAAAGCATCGTCCAAATATTCCTAATGGTTGCTTCTTTATATGTACCTTTTTTTCCATACGAATCTTTGGACATTCATTACTGCACGAAATATAGGCACCAATCCCACTTCCCACATCTCATGAACACTCTTTCGCTGTGGTACATAACAGCCGCTACCATGAGGCCCAGGAATGTATCAAATTCTGCATACAACGAGGCGTCTATGTATTAACCTTCATATGATTTGATTTTGTTTCGTTATACTGAGCAACTACTTCGGAACTTTCCCGTTTGATATTCTTGACTATATTACGGGCGAGCATCTGGGTTGATTGCGGGCAAATTTCAGGGTTGATTATATTAGCTCGCTGCAAACACTACCATAAGAAATCGTGTCACATTTCAACTGATGCAATGACATATTTTGCTCTATCAGGCCCTTTTTTCAAAATTGTAAAATTTAAATTCAAGAAAGTAGTCGTATCCTTAATCTTTTACTTTACTAGTAAAAAGAAATAACGTGTAAAATAGAGTTAGCTGGACAGATTGCATCCAATTTGCATGCCATATCATAAACAACGTTAGCAACAACAGCATCAACAACATTCTACAGCATTGACATTGGGTAAACGTGAAATTGAATGAGGATGACAATGGGTGTTTGGTAGCTTCTCATTCTCCCATGGGCCATCAAACGATATCCATTAATTCAACATCAAGAATAGCACGTGGATGTAAATAACTGTGGACTCAACTGCCGAAGCTGAAATTCCACGTATTTGTTACTTCTATGCTGCTGACACTTCATTAAGAAAACAAACAATTAACATATCTACTGGCTTAACTTGCGTAGAAAAGGGGATAGCGTAACATGATTTTATGTGTGTTCATCATACAACACCAACAATCGGATGACATTGAAGTTGATATGGCTAAACTATACCCTCTACGCTTCCGCTATCGTAGTTTAACATGACGAACGTGATACCTCACAATGGCATGATCGACCACGACAACTACAAACTGCGCCTAATCGACTGGGGCTACTACTACTATGGCCAGGAGATAAATGTGCGGGTGGCCTCGCGGTGCTTTAAAGGCCCCAAGTTGCTCAACAACTATCAGAAGAACGACCACTCACTGAACATGCGGTCATTGGGTTGCATGCTCGCTTCCATTATATTTCGCAAGGAGCCGTTCTTCCCCGACCATGACAACTAGGATCAGCTAGTCCGTCACCGATGTCTTTAACACAAATATCGGGCTAATGCACTAAGATGGACTGGCCCCATTGCTTTAAATTTTGGTCAGGAGTATGTTATCAGAAAGCTACCTGTCGATGCAAGAGGTACGTTACTATACAAGTCAAGCCAAGTGGTAGCCTATGAGTAAGACATCAATATTTTGTCACGGTCAATAACACCCGCGGAAGAACTTTTCCTGAAATTTGAGAGCGAAGCAAAACTAGTAGGCCTACAAATCAACAAGAATAAAATAAAGCTTATAACGCAGTCGAGAAAAAAATACCGCAAACAGCCAAAATATCACAATTGAGAAGTACAATATCGAAAATTGGTTGAATTTGTGTATTTAAGCGCCAAAATCATGAGAACCAGTAATGAAAGAGACGAAATACGCCGAAAAATATCGCTCGCAAATAAAATTGGGTTATACTATGGGTGTGAAATATGGACCGTAACTCAAGCATCAGGAAACATACTAAACGCCATCGAAAGACAGCTCCTGGGGCAAACAATAGGAGCGAAACAAGATGGGGACTAATGGCAAATTCGATACAACCATGAGCTGTATGAAATTTTTGACGAGCCGGAGGTCTGAACGATTGTAAGACTGCGAAAGCTGGAGTGGGCTGGACATACGAATCGTATGGATGAACAATGGATACACAAAAAGGTATTTGTTAGGAGAACTGAAGGCCGGAGACCAGTGGCGAAGCCGACGAAGACAGTTCATCGCTGCTCGGATTTTTCGAAATTGGAGGTCGCTGTGAATAGAACGAGACAGTTAGAGGCGCTATTTGCAGGAAGCGATGGCCTGAGAGGGGCTGTAGCGCTAAAATGCGAGAGAGAGAGAGAGGGAGAACGAGGAAAAAGCACTGAAATATAAAGGAGCTATGCAAAAGGTGTTGGCTGGCTTCAAGATTTCAAGAGCAAACATGAGCATGAAATTACCCTTTTCCACAGCTGACTGGAAAGATTTCCTGATAAACTGGGAAGTTATATCAAAGAATAGGGAGAGCGCTTCCACCAGGCCCTTAAAACGATTATTAAAAAATATCAGCGTGGATGGAATTGTCACATGATGGCAGATTGCTGCTAGTCGTTATAAAAAGATCGTATTCAGAAAAGAAAAGTTATAGAAAAAAAGCACAAAAAGTTGCTTCTCCGAAAAAAAAATATTTTTCACAAAATATACTCTCTCTTTACTCCTATATATATTAATTTTTAAATGAAAACTTGAAATGAATAGATAAACTTCTTATTTTTACGCACACTTTCTGCTTTTTGTAGTATAGTATGAACAAAAAGTTAAACAAAGAGCCAATATTCCAAAATCATTTATAGTTTCATAGATTGAAGGCATAACACCAAAAGCTCCATGTGGTGTTTCGGTCCCCCATGGGACGCGTTGTCAGGCAGTGAACAAAGGGTGTCCTAACCAGCTGGCATGCGGTTATGTCAGAAATGAAATACCACTCGCGGAACAAAACCGGCTAAGACAAAGCACTGACAACGCCCCACCTAGTATTTACGTGTCATGGGACCTGGTTGGTTAACTGTCATGCGCCCGCAGGAGACAAGGAAGAGGCAACCAAGGACAAATTTTACAGTACACTGGAGCGCACTGTCGATGAATTGCCATTAAATGACATTAAATTATTCTGGGCGTCTTCAATACAAAAATCGGCCAAGGAATGGCAGATAGAGAAACAACTGGAGGATACAGACTCCATGCGGGGACCAGTAACAATCGCCAATGGCTGACAGACTTCGCTACTAGTAGAGGCTTCACAGTAAGCTCCACAAGCTTTCCACATCGAGACATCCATAACAAAACGTGGGTATCCCCAGACGGTCACACATTCAACTAGATCAACCATGTTCCCATAAAAAAGACGAGCCACAATCAGCATTCTCGACACGCGCTCGTTCCGCGGCGCTATCTGTGATTCGGACCACTGCCTTATTAGGGTCAAGTTCCGATACCGTATCTTCAAGATCTGTAATCAAGGAGCATAAGTAACTCTACCGTACCAGATACACAAACTAAATGATAGCTCAGTAACGTCGACATATGCAAGGTGGGCCAGAAAGGCGTACGATTTTAAAAACACTCTTGCGTTTGAAGCTTTAGAGAGGGGACTGCGCGGGTGGTGGGGTTAAGTAGCTCGGTTCTCGGAAATTTAGTCGCGATGGATCACTTGACCGGAGTGCAATGTGCATTCTGCGTTAAACATTATTGAAAATCACAATTCGTGCGCTATTGTTCGGCGTTTGTTTCGGTATGAGTTTGGATTACATGACCTAAATCAGTGTCCGAAAGAAAGTGTGATTCGATCGTGGGTCAAAAAGTTCGAAGAGACTGGTTCGACTCTCAAACAGAAGCCTGCAGGACGCCCAAGGTCAACAAGAACGGAATTATCGGACCCTACTTCTTCGAAAAAACAAGGCCAATCTGTCACTGTAAATTCTGACCGATACATAGCCATGTTAAGGGATTTTTTCTTTCCACAACTGCAACAATTGAAGCCTATAATCGTGTGACATGGTTTCAACAAGATGGCGCGACATGCCATACAGCTAATGCCTCTTTGGCGGTCGTAAACGAGATGTTTGCTGGGAAACTGATATTGCATGGCCTCCTAGAAGTCCGGATCTGACGCCACCGGACTTTTTTTTTGTGGGGATACCTAAAAAGTAGAGTCTACACCAATAACCGAGCCACGATTGACCAGTTGAAGACCAATATCCGGGAAGAAATGGCAGCTATTCCCCGTGCAATGTGCCAGCGAGTTTTAACCAATTTGAGGGTCAGATTCGAAGAATGTTTGCAGCGGGATGGTGCACACCTGGATGACGTTATTTTTAAGAAATGAATTCCCCAGATGTCAATTTTTATAGAAATAAAAATTTGTATGTGAATTGTACTCAGTTTTTTTAATGATTTTTTCAAATTCGCAATTCTTTCTGGCCCACCCTGTATGTCAGCACTGGAAAATTACATCAGCATATCTCCGCAGGCGGGAAAAAGTAATGGTGTCATCAAAACAATGTAGAAAACCGTAAGAAATTTGGTAACAGAAGCAGCCGAGGAGGTCTTGGAGCACCAGCCAAAGAAAAATGGGAGCGGCTCGTACGACGAAGATTGCAAGGAAGCAATTAAAATAAGGCGACCAACTCAGGCCAAAGAAGAACAATATAAAAGTCTTCGATGTCAAGCTAAGAAAATATGCCGAAGAAAGAAACGACTGACGATCAACACTGAGATTCAACAGATAAACGAAAACAGATCCTACATGAAGTCAGAGCGGCTAATGCCCCTATCAAAAACAAAGAGACGGCTTCAATCCACAAACAAGTATTTGAAAAATTGTACAAGGAACAATCATAGGCCAACCAGTCAAAATTTAGAACAGATGGCTGCAATATTCGCAGAAACAGCGTCTTAAAAACGACTGAACCTGTGAACATTTTAGAAGCAGAGCAAGAAGTTCTAGTCTCATCACTGACCAGGCAGCAGTAGGAGATTTCAGACAAAATAAGGCTCCTGGAATAGGTGGAATACCAGTACAACTGCTCCAGAGTGGAGGTTCTTATCCAAATAACCTTCTGCATAGACTAATTTATTACATACAGATTAGAAAAATCCGATTATAACATAGAAAAGAAGAAGTTATGATAGAAATAACTACACATACTAAACAAAACAAGAAAAATTAGGTTACATAGTAAGAAAGCTACAACTAGAAAGTACACTCAAGTTAATCTACAAAACTTAAAAAAGAACAAATTGTGTAAGTTTATTTTTGTATTGCGCAAAAGATTGAGGTATCGGCATAAGACCAAGAGACTTGTGTTTACGCGGCAAACATAACAATGGCGAAAAATCAAGAGAGATTCATAGGCAAGAGTTTCCAGTTCAGTTTAAAGAAGAAGCATTCAACAAGAAATACACGACGCGAGACTAAAGAAGGCATGCACAAGAGGAAAAGACGATAATCATAAGGGGAATACGGAATGTGAAATTTAGTAAGAAGAAAGCAGGTGAACCTACGTTGAACAGTCTCCACAATACTACATAGACTGTGTTGAAGAGGACTCCAAATTTGCGATCAATATTCCGATAAACTTCTAACCAATGAGAAGAATAAACAAATTCCGGAAGAAATATTTTTGGAGCCTTTGGTGGATCTTAATACAAAACCTGACATTCGAGAGGCTTTGCAAGCCACATGGGCTATATGTTGCCCATAATGCAGCTTAGTGGCAAAGAGTACTCCAAGATCTTTATGGAGGTCGATTGATTCCACGAACGTATCAGATATGGTATAATCGAAAGGAACGGTAAACTTTCTAAGGGAGTAAGTCGTACGATGATATTTGCGTATACATATATATTTAATTTCAGACGGTTAGTCGTACACCAATCTAATTGAAATTTTAAATCTAGGTGTCAACAGACACAGTCTTCCAAGGACTCAATCAATATAAGAATTTTCAAATCGTCAGTATACATAAGCGAATAGGATTTGAATAATAATAGAAGATTATTGATAAAAACAAGGTATAGTAATGGGCCGCAAAAGGACCCTTGAGACCTGCAGGATTCAGTAAGAAAGGAGAAAAACTCTGGGAACTCACAGTGACTAAGCAATCATGGTTCACAATGTACGAGTGAAAACATTGACAGATAGATGAGCTGACACCAAGATCACTTGGTTTTTTGATAAGTATTAGATAATCCGCTGAATCCAAAGCTTTAGAAAAATCTGTATAAATAACGTCTACTTGCTGTGATTTGTCGAAAGCTGACGCAATAGTGTTTGAAAATGAAAGCAAGTTCGTAAAAGTGAACATACCTTTGATAAAGTCATGCTGTTCATTAGCAAAGGTTGAAAATAAGAAGAGATGGAATACGGAAGGGATAGAACACGGAAGTAGGGAGAAAGGACGATAAAATTTTTCAGCCTGACCAAGAAAAACGATGTTTTTAAATTTTTTTGCTTTATTTTTCAACATAGTCTCCATCAGCACTGATACATTTCGCATAACGGTTACTAAAATTAGCGGTAAACATGGCTTAGCGGTAAACGATTTAAGAGCAAAGAAGAAGTTACCGAAGCTGTAAATCAGTATTTTGAGGAGCTTGACGAATATATGCTTAAAACTGGTATAACTATATAGTTTTACCAGTTTTAAGCGTATATTCGTCAAGTTCCTCAATATACTGATTTACAGCTTCGGTAACTTCTTCTTTGCTCTTAAATCGTTTACCGCTAAGCCATCTTTTGAGGTTAAGATACATGTAATAGTCGCTGGGGCCTAAGTCTAGAGAGTAGGGAGGATGCGGCATCAATTCAAACTTCAATTCGTGGATTTTGGACATGACAATCATCAATGAATGCGCTGGTGCGTTATCGTGATGTAACAAAATTTTTTTCTTTGCCAAATGAGGTCGTTTAGTTTGCACCTTGTGCTTCAAACGTTACAGTAACTCCCCGTATTATTAACCAATGATAGTTTTACCCTTTTCAAGGTCATCAATGTATATGATTCCTCTCGCATCCCAAAAAACAGTAGCCAAACTCTTGTTTGCCGATAAAATTTGTTTTTGCCTTCTTTGGAGTTGGTTCCCCTTTTCTAACCCACTGTTTTGACTCTATTTTCAGGAGTGTAGTGATGGATCCAAGTTGCATCAGCAGTTATGAATCAACGCAAAAATTTGTTTGGATTACGCCTATATAGCGCCAAATTGTCGATAGCAATGTTTTCCGTATCGCGTGCGGCACCTACCTTGCATACAGCTTTTCCATGCTCAAATGGTTGCGTAAAATATTTTGCACACGTTTAGGTGGCATTCTACAGGTCTCAACTATCTCCTGCACTTTCAACCTGTGGGCTTCTAACACTATTTGATGGGTTTTCTCAATCATTTCTGAAGTTGTGACGTCAACGGGCCGTCCTGAGCGAGGCTCGTCAGAGGTGCTCACATGACCCATTTTAAATTCAGTAACCCACTGCTTAACAGTTAAATATGATGGAGAGGAGTCTCTTAGTGTTGAATTCATCTCTTCTTTTATTTGTTCGGGTGTAAAACCTTTCAACTAGAAATATTTGATGACAGCTCGTTTTTCTAATTTTTCCATTTTCACGAAAACAACGGAAGCGCCTCGCGCAATGTGCTTTTAAACGCAAACTAACATAGCGATTGAGCTAAAACTGTACACACAAGCTCGGTAGGAATGGTACTGTAGGACACCGCTCCAAAAAAGACCTAGTGGCATCATCCTACGCAGTAGACTTATCACTCGACTTGTAAACCGGTACTACATTACGCTTTTTCAAAAGAACAGGAAATTCATTGACAGAAATACACGATGGAAAACTATGGACAAGGGAACACACAAAGAAGATGACAAAGACTTGGCAAAAATATTAGGAATCCCATGGGAACTACATCCAATGGTATTGTCTAGACCTTTTAGTAATGCCTCTACGTCAAAAGGACTGATAACGGCTAAGCGCAAATTTAAGGACAAAGCGATAGTATGATCAGATTTTTCAGCAGTTAAAATACCATAAAATGGATAAAAATGTTGAGCAAAGAGATGAGAATCCATTAAAGTGGAAACCACCTAGTTTTTTGCAGAATATGGTTTGAGGAGAAGTTACCAGAGGACTGGCGGAAAATTATTATATGCCCTGTACACAAAATCAGCGACAAATTATTGGTAAACCTTATGGAAGCATTGCTCTATTGTTGCTCTCCAAAATCATAGAAAGAAAATCAAAGTCGTGCTATGAAACTATTATAGGAGGGTTTCGAAGTGGATGGTCTACAATATAATATTCTCAGTAAGGCAGGTACTCGAAAAGTCTGGGAATATAATATTGATATGCGCCAACGCTTTGGAAACTTCAAACAAGCATATCACTGTGTCAGCAGGAATTTACTCTACAAAATAATGCTTGATTTTGGCGTCCCAATAAAACAAGTCCGCATGGTCACGGTCCCGATGCTAACCAGAGTCCCCGGTCAAGGTGAAAGGTGAACAAACGGAAAGCTTCATTGTGAAATGAGGCTTACAACAAGGGGATGGACTTGTCCCAATGCTCATTAAAATTGCCTTGGAACACGTAATCAGAAAGACATCAGCATAAACCTCGGATATACTAATGTTCAAATCCACATAATTAGTAGTATATGCTGATGGCGTCAATATCATGGAACGTTTTATCTTAAATGCTTAAAGAGCGTTTTTGAGCTTGGAATCTAAAGCAAACTGAATTGGCCCTGAGAAAATGAAATTTAAACTAAATTAATGACTCAAACGAGGAAGAAAACTCCAGTTCGACAAAACCTGACCATAGGCACCTACAGCCTTGAAAGTGTGGATAACGTTGTCTACGTTGGAGCCAACCTGAATGGAAGAGTAACCGCAAAGGATGAGATTGAACGCCGGATAAACACCCCAAATAAAGCTTATTACTATGGATTTCCCATTTTAAGTTCCAGAGAAGCGCACAGACAAAATAAGCTTCGAATTTATAAAACAATAGACAAATCGATGCTGTTATATGGAACTGAAACACGGACCCGGAGAAGCTGAGTTATATAAATTTTTTGACGATCCACTTGTTTTCTCTTGCGTAAAGTTACGCAAATTGGAATAGGTGGGCCATGTAGAAAGAATGGAAGATGACCGGCTACTCAGAAGAAAATTAATGGGTAGAGTACAAGGTAGGCATCCAGCGAGAATATTGAGGCTTCGATGGAAAGACACAATTGTATCTGACAGCAGATCCTTGTTGGGAGTATAAAACTGGCGGACAAGGTCAAGGAACCGTAATGCCTAGAGGGGGTTGATTCTGGAGGCCAAGGCCTGGCTTGGGCTGTCGCGCCATAGATGATGATGGTAGTACCAAAAGCAACAATTTTGTTGTTGATTACCGTTATTTATTTCATTCATACCAAGTAGTCCGCGTGGTGTAGTGGTTAGAGCACTAAGCCCGTAAGCCGAAGGTCTCTCGTTCGAGTTTCGTTGGCGTCAACGAAATTTAGTTCTAGTGATTCTTCGGTCGGACTATCAGCCTGTTCAGTTATGACACGTGCTGGTTTGAAATCAGAGCGTATCGCAGCTGGGTGGGCGGATACACAGCCAAAGCGTGATAATGATCATATCACCGTGTGGAGTGCCAATATATTCGATTATGACAATCAAATACTCTAACAATCTCTTAGCGAGGGCCCGAAAGTATCAACACTGTGGCGATGCACTTATACCAAAATGAGCCCCACACCGAATACAATTAATACAAAAATGTCTTGGAGTCAATACTTTCTTACATTCAACAATTCAGTGTACCCCCACTCTTTCAATCAGGACGGTACTGATATTATGGTCCATTAAAAAACAATTTAGCTCTCTGCTTGCAATATGCTTTCGAACAAATCTTCACAAAGATTCAAAGAAATCCCCGAATACAATTTAAATTTTAAGATTTTCAACATTTGAATAAATCCTCCCCATTATTTATATTCGTACTTTAATTTGCATATACCATTCTAAAATCGTTTGCGTACATTCAACCAAATAAATTCGCTTTTGTAAGAGAACAAACCAAACAAAAACAGCAATAAATTCAATGGCAATCTGGAACAAGTGGGGTAAACAGACCTACGCTCATGTCAGAAGGGTTTTGTATTCAATTTACAAAATGCAGTCACCAGATCGAATCAAATCAAGAAACATGTCAAAGACGATTTTATTGGAGAAAATATGAAATGCGAAGATCATACTATTATTAACAAAGTTCAATGAATTTCGACTTTTGAGGTTTTTGGTATTGTTATGCTCATAAATATCTCCCTTGATAATTATTTCAGATGTCCATCCGCGACGGAGGAAACACATTTTTCATGTATTTCCCCCCTGTGCCCCCACCGAAGCAAAAACTGACAGTTTAACAACTGTTTTGAAAAGCTGCCATGAAAACTTTCATTTCATACTCATACCGGCTACGTTTGATGCATTTTTTTTCAGGAGCCACTC
The DNA here is from genome assembly GCA_963969285.1 of Odontomyia ornata. NCBI lineage: Eukaryota > Metazoa > Arthropoda > Insecta > Diptera > Stratiomyidae > Odontomyia > Odontomyia ornata. Next base: position 104,516,869 of record OZ017742.1, on the reverse strand, counting down.
TCCTGTGCTGAAATCATCGATTCATGGCCAATTTTTTCGAATCCTAGAATGGTTACAAAACCCTTTTGCTAGGAGCTCTCTCCCACCTCCTTGACTTGTTTCACTTATGTGCATTAATTGTAGGTACTCGTCTTCAGTCATTCATTAAATTGAATCAAGTGTTCAAAGCATGCACCTTAAACGTTGAAGTTGGGAAAAAATAACTCCAAATTATTCAATCTTCGCATTTAAAACAGCCACTTTCTTGTTTTACGATTACTGATACTACTAGCTGAACCGATTCTCAAAGATATACATGACACCTATCATTCCTGAAATTTTCATGCAAATCCTAGCAAAACTGTAGTGTCTGAGTCGGTAAAAAGCGCATGTTGTTCCATAGCCATATGTTGCCATAGTAATACATGCAGCGCATATTGTTCCATAGTAATACAGGAAAATTCAAACCGCTATAACTTCGCTGATTATGATTCAATCTTTATGAAACTTTCAGGATAGATCAATCTTATAAATAAACATCTACGTACTGAATTTCATAGAATTTAAGGGTACCGTTAAGATTTTATTCAAGGAAACATAAAATCGATAAATCATACTATTACTAACAAAGTTGAGTAATTTGCGACTTCTCACGTATTTGTTGTTGTTGTACGCACCAAGGCCTACATCCCTGATTTTTTTCAGATTTTTCGGATCTCAGGTGTCCAATCGCGAGGGGGGGGGACACAAATTTTTCGTGTATTTCCCCTCCCTGTGCGCCCCTCGAAGCAAATTTTGCCAAATTAAGACCAGTTTTGAAAAGCTCTCATCAAGACCTTTCATTTGATACCCATATCGGCTACCTTCAATGAATTTTTTTTTTCGGGGGGTCACTCTCCTATATGGGGAGACCCCCCTTAAATACCTTATAAAATTTTTTTGTAGTTGAACTTTGAAGAGATCACCACTTTACACCCACACACAAAATTTGATGTTTCTAGCCTAAGTAGTTTCCGAGAAAAACTGCTGTGACACACGGACGGACGGACGGACGGACGGACGGACGGACGGACGGACGGACGGACGGACAGACGGACAGACGGACAGACTGGTCGCGAAACTAGTAGGGTTTTGTAAAATTATTTTACAAAACCCTAAAAAAGGTAATGATAAGAAGTAAAAGGAAACAAACAAATATACTAGCGAGTGAGTGAGTACAGGGAAAACTTCGTAGAAGGATTTCCAATAACCTAAAAACCACCATTGGATATCATAATTCAAACTCTGGGCGGTCTGGAAATTGGAAACGCTTTTCTGAGTAATTTTCCCTGAAAATATGAAAACTTTTGCAGGAAGATATTTTGGATATGATATATACAGAATGCTTAATCAAAAATATAAAACCCAATACGAAGAAATGTAATATCTGTGGTTGTTAGATTGGCGAATTCGTTTTTGAAGTATGTTTTTCGAAGAGGTTTTCACAAGAGATATTTTTTCTGACCTACATGAAAGTTTCTTGAAAAGCGTATGATCTTTGAAAAGTAAAGAGTTCTAGTGGAAAAATAAACTTTCGCGAAAACTCCTTTTATTTCGAAACTTTATGTAATTTAACATATTTTCAAAGATAATTCTCACCGTCTACTATAAAAATTATTGTTCTAACTCTGCAAAATTATTCTCCCTTAACGTTATCTCCAGTGCACCGAGTGATAATTGAGAATCTATAAAATTGATTATAGGTAGCACATACTTTCGCTAATTTATTACTTCCCAACGTACTATTTTTCCTAGTTTTTCATCATCGGAATAAGTCATGAGCAAACGTTGGAAAAACTATTGGAAAATTTTATAGCCGAACAATTTCAGTTAAGTATGGTCAGGGTGAGGGTGTCGAACGGAAAGTAGCGAAGGAAACGTGATACTTGCATTCATGGGAAAACTTTAGGAAACGTAAGTTTATGCTCCATAAGAAATTCATGCCAGGCTATCGGGGTGGTCTAGTGCAATAAAGCTTGTAGGTAGCCTAACCTATGTAACGATTCCTTATTTTGTTCAGTGTAAAAGTTATAGTTGTGGGACTACGCTTTGGCAACTACAGTAATAGCTAACGAAGCACACGAACTATTCAACTTAGCAAACGAAGCTCTTTTTCTAAGGTGGTGGGGAAATATTATAGTAGTAAACACTTTTATATATCCATTGCTTTGACCGTGAAGGGACTGGAAATGTAAGATGAGAAATGTTTGGAGAAATGTAGGAATTTTGTTGGACAGGAAATCCTTAATTTGAAGAGTTCTGTTTATTTGCTTTAGTTCACTAATCAGGTTTATTGATTTCGAGCAAATATTTTCTATGCAAGCAGTTTTTCTTTGGTATCATGATATGATCTGGATTGAATTAAGTTTATTTATATCACAGCTTGAAGTTTTTTGATCAATGAAATACTGGAGTCTGTTGATTTTGTAAATTTTAAAGACTGCCAAGATTCATAATATTTCGCCACAATACTGATGACACCGGTCTACAACAAAATATTTATTTTACTCATAAAATAAAACATGGAATATTTATATGGACTTTGGGCGATAATTAAAAATAAAATTGTTTTTCGTACCACGGCACAAGTCTGAGATATGAAGGCTTTTGTTTTTCATTCACCCGCAATAGTTTAATAAAATACTACAGTAGAATTCCGATTATCCGAACATCGATTATTCGAATATCCGATTATCCGGACTCATTCGTCTCGGCTCTAATTGTCAATTTAAAAATGTTTTGACGGCGCACTGACAAGTTTATTCCCGCGTCCGATCGTGTACTCCCGCTCTCATTTGTTTGCAGGAAAGTGTTTGTTGTGGTTTCATTTTCTTAAATAGCGTTCAACTGAAAGGTTCTCTTTTATTTTTGTCTGCATTTTGTGTTGGAAATTTACAATGTCCAAGCGAAAACGAGTAGTGTTGTCTCTTTATGACAAAGTGGAGATAATTAAGAGTATAAAAAATGGTGAATCTGGCAGTAACTTAGCACAAATATATGGTGTAGGAGTTTCTACGATATCAGACATTAAAAATAATTATGATTCTATAATGGAATTCGCATGCGCGCTTGAGAAAGAAGATGGAAGTTTGCAACGTAAAATTATGAAAAAACCTCAAAATGAAATTCTGGAGAATGCAGTTTTTATTTGGTTTTTACAAAAGAGAGCATGCGTCCAGCCCATATTTGGACCTCTGTTATGTGAAAAAGTATTGGATTTTAATCAAAAACTTGGTGGTGATAATTCTTTCAAAGCGAGCTGTGGATGGTTAGCAAGATTCAAATCTAGACATGGCTGGAGATTCAAGGAGAAAAACTTTTTGCTAACGTTGCATCAGCCGACTCTTTTGTAGACGAGTCAAAAGAATTTCTAGATGAAAAAGAATACGATTTAGATTTTGTATACAATGCAGATGATACAGGTCTTAATTGGAAAGCTCTACCAAACAGATCGTTAGCATCGCGTCGTGAAAATGCAGCACCTGGGCACAAAGTGAGTAAGGACAGAGTTACAGTTATGGTTTGCGCTAACGCTAATGGAACACATCGATTGCCACTGCTGCTACTAATTGGTAAATTGAAAAATCCGCGCTGTTTCAAAAATGTTAAAATCTTCTTAACTTACGCTTACCAAAACAAGTTGGGTAAACAGACCTACGCTCATGCCAGAAGGGTTTTGTATTCAATTTACGAAATGCAGTCACCAGATCGAATCAAATCAAGAAATATGTCAAAGACGATTTTATTGGAGAAAATATGATATACGAAGATCATACTGTTATTAGCAAAGTTGAACGAATTTTAACCTCTGAGGTTTTTGGTATTGTTATACTCATAAATATCTCCCCTGATAATTATTTCAGATATCCATCCGCGAGGGAGGAAACACATTTTTCATGTATTTCCCCCCCTGTGCTCCCACTGAAGCAAAAACTGACAGTTTAAGAACTGTTTTGAAAAGCTTCCATGAAAACTTTCATTTCATACTCATATCGGCTACGTTTGGTGATTTTTTTTTTCAGGGGCCACTCTCCTGTACTGTTATCATTGATTCATGGCCAATTTTTTCGAATCCTAGAATGGTTACAAAACCCTTTTGCTAGGAGCTCTCTCCCACCTCCTTGACTTGTTTCACTTATGACCATTAATTGTAAGTACTCGTCTTCAGTCATTCATTAAATTGAATCAAGTGTTCAAAGCATGCACCTTAAACGTTGAAGTTGGGAAAAATAACTCAAAATTATTCAATCTTCGCATTTAAAACAGCCACTTTCATGTTTTACGATTACTGATACCACTAGCTGAACCGATTCTCAAACATATACATGACAGCTATCATTCCTGAAATTTTCATGCAAATCCTAGCAAAACTGTAGTGTCTGAGTGGGTAAAAAGCGCATGTTGTTCCATAGCCATATGTTGCCATAGTAATAAATGCAGCGCATACTGTTCCATAGTAATACAGGAAAATTCAAACCGCTATAACTTCGCTAAATATGATTCAATCTTTATGAAACTTTCAGGAAAGATCAATCCTGTTAATAGGCATCTATGTACTGAATTTCATTGAATTCAAGGGCACCATTAAGATTTTATTCAAGAAAACATAAAATCGATAAATCATACTATTACTAACAAAGTTGAGTGAATTGCAACTTCTCACATATTTGTTGTTGTTGTACTCACCAAGGTCTACATTCCTGATTTTTTTCAGATTTTTCGGATCACAGGTGACCAATCGCGAGGGGGGGGACACAAATTTTTCGTGTATTTCCCCTCCCTGTGCGCCCCTCGAAGCGAACTTTGCCGAACTAAGACCTGTTTTGAATACCCATATCGGCTATCTTAATACAAATTTTTTTTCGGGGGGTCACTCTCCTATATGGGGAGGCCCCCCTTAAATACCTTACAAATTTTTTTTGTAAATGAATTTTGAAGAGATCACCACTTTACACCTACACACTAAATTTGATGTTTCTAGCTTAAGTAGTTTCCGAGAAAAACTGCTGTGACACACGGACGGACGGACGGACGGACGGACAGACGGACAGACGGACAGACTGGTCGCGAAACTAGTAGGGTTTTGTAAAATTATTTTACAAAACCCTAAAAAGCATGCATGAACACAGATATTTTTCTTACTTGGTATGAAAATACGTTTATTCCTGAGGTGAAGAAATTTCAAAAGGACGTGGGGAAAGAGGGCGATGTATTGTTGTTGATAGATAATCCACCAACGCACCCTTCCGCTGAAACACTAAATCGAGAAAATGGGAAGTTCACAGTTAAGTTTTTACCCCCTAACGTATCATCGATATTGTAACCAATGGACCAATGTATCATTGAAGTTTTAAAACGTTTATACAGAAAGCAACTATTGCGTCGGCTTTTGTCAACAGAAGACAGTGAAATAGAAACGCGGTTAAAGTTTTTTAAGGAAACAAATTTAAAAGATTGTTGTTATATGCTGGTAGAAGCGTGAAACTCTGTAGAATTGCAAACATTAAAAAAACCCCGTTGGCAGCACCAGCCGGAAAGGTAAATTTCTCCTATGTACCGTAAGGTTTCGAAAAAGAAATTGGTTTATCTCCTACTGGACTTCTCATTGCAATTTTTGTAGCACTACATGGGTATTTATTAACACAAAGGATCTGCCGCCGTTCGTATTTGTAGACCTTTCATAGAGGCGCAAATATTTTGCTAATTAAATTGAGTTGCACACGTAAGGATCACATATTGAAAATCGGCGAGTAATAAATTGTTATAAACATATTTATGCTCGTTTTGCCCTTCTCAAATTTGCTGTTTATACATTTGACAGTGGTTATCAAACAAAGGTGATAACTTTTTGGCTTAAATAGCTCAAATAGTTAATTTCAAACGATTTCCATAAAAGTTTAATCAGCACTTGCATTGCCATTAATATATACATTTTCGATTCTTTTCTGAACCATCAGGGACCTCATCAATCAATGTGCCAAACCTCGTTCAAATCGAAGAGCAAAATAATTCAATTTTTAGTTAAAATGGCAGCTTAAAAATATTGGGTTTTGAATTTTCGACTTTTTTTATTTTTCATTCAATTTTAATAATTTTCTGCATAATACAAGAACATAGTACAGAGATCCATAATCTCAAGTTTCATCAAAATCCGCTGGAAAATGTGACCGCTAGAGCGCCACGAAGCCCTGAAAAAAAACGCATATATAAAATTTGCAGATGCATGATCACCTAAATATTGAAAACTGTAGATCTAAGTAATGCCTATCTTGAAACCAAGTTTCATATATATCAGATTAAAATTGCGACTTTTAAAAGCCTTTGAAGTTTTGAGTTTCAACTGGCCGCCATTTTGTTTTTTGTGACCTGACCTTCAAATTTTTCACACAATACTTTATATACTTATAATTTCTATCTAAATGCCGAGTTTTATGAAAATCTGTTGAAAGCTCTGACCACTATTACAACAACAAAATTTGCACGTTTTCCGACCTTTGAGCGGCCACCATTTAGTTTCTGCTATACCGAATTTGGAATTTTTTATTGTGAGATTCATCACATACATCTGTGAACCTTTGTACCAAATTTCATCCAAATCGGAGCTACGCTTTGGTCAGAACAGAAATCACGATTTTTCGTCTAAAATGGCCGCCATTTTGTTTTTGCCCAGCCGATATAGCTGGTTCACGATTAACCGAGATATTAACCCAATACACCTTTTCTGAAAATTTGGTGCAAATCGGAGCAAAATTGCAACCTCTAGCGTGGTCACAAATTTCGTTGTATCCCATATATATATATATATATATATATATATATATATATATATATATATATATATATATATATATATATATATATATATATATATATATATATATCCGCTAATTACCCATCCGCTAATTACCTATTCGCTAATTACCCATCCTACGACTATATAAAGTCGCTCCCTTCAACACATCCTTTAGACACTGAAGATGACTCAAAGTAGTCGAAACGCGTCTGCTCACACAACTAAGCAAGGCCCGACGGCTTTTAAAGAAAAAAGAGGATTGGCCTGTGGATATCAAATAAACAAAGTTATTGACTACAACACTGCCAGCCAGGCAAAACTGTTGCGTTCATTCCAATACCTTACCTTAAAACTTCATCAAACAATAGCAAACATATGGTTCAACAAACAGTGCTTGAAAAACAACATTACACCAGCATTTGCAAGAATCGTGATAAAACAAAACACAATCGCTGCACGTAACACACAACGTAGCGCACAGATGCTCCGCATTAAAAACGAAATAAGAACACTGTACATAAAAAAAGGACGAAATCAACCGACAACTACTACACTCACACTTACAATTAACTAACACTATACAAACTGAAAACTTTCTACAGTTTTATAATGACGTGAGGCAAAACATTGATATTCAGCTCAAAACTAAATATGAGACCATGACGAAAAAACTTGACAAATTGATGAAAAAACAAAACAAAATGACCACACCAGCGAACAGAACTTTCTATCCACGGACTGTAAACCTATCAGATACGCCTTTTACGACACAAGAAATGGAGCTATTAAATAAGGGACTGAAACACAACTTACATAATACAAACCGCAACAAAGACCTAGAACAACTAATAATCGACACTGAACTAGCCATTAACAAACTGCCGCAGGAACAACAGACACATGCAAGACATACTGCAGTAGACATACTACAAAAAATACGCACTAGCATAAACAAAACGGATTTCCACGAAGACCATAAGATATTAAGACACATTCAGACAAAGCTAACGGATAACCTACTAACAGTGACGAAGGCTGACAAAGGACATACAACGGTGATCCTAAAAACAACGGACTATGTACAAAAAACAATAGACTTCATTAACGCCAACGGCTACAAACTGGTAAACAAAGACCCCACCAATAGGTTCCAAGCGGACTTACGTACCGCCATTATACAATCCCCACTAATTATTCCTCCTAATACTAAGCAACGCTACATAAACCCAAATCCATGCACACCACCCCTTAAAGCACAACCTAAGCTCCACAAACCCAATATTCCTATCCGTCCTGTCGTCAACTACCGCCCAGCTCCTGCATACCAATTAGCACGGTACTTGGCAACGATAATGGCTGATGTCGTGCACCTTGACGACAAATACGCATTAAAGAACAGCCGCGAGCTAGCAAATTCTACCACTTCTTTAAAATTGACTGAAAATTGTCAACTTTTATCATTAGACATCACCAACCTCTATACGTCTATCCCTGTCGATGAAACACTGGCCATACTAAAAGAAAAACTTTCATTCAACAACAGCCGACGATTCACAGATCAAATACTCAATCTCATAAAGACCACAATCAAACAGAACTATTTTAAGTTCAATAGCAACACGTACATTGCCAAAGACGGTCTGGGTATGGGACATCCAATGTCCTCAATAATGTCAGAAATATTCTTACAATCTTTGGAAAAAGTCTTTATACCCAAAGTTGTCAAAAGATTCAATGTAATATTTTACAGACGATATGTGGATGACTGTTTCATTGTTATTGACTCACAAGAAAATAAAAAAGACGAACTACTTGCCTATATGAATGAAATTCACCCGAATATAAAGTTCACTATGGAAAAAGAAACAAACGGACAACTCAACTATATGGACCTAACTGTGACACGTGAACAAACACGATTGGACTACAAAATATACAGAAAACCAACCACAACTGATCATACCATACATGAAACATCTAACCACCCCGCACAACATAAGCTAGCAGCGTACAGATCAATGGTGCAGAGGCTTCACTCCATCCCCATGACTCCTACTAACTACTCCAACGAACTAAACAACATTTACAGAATAGCTAATAATAACGGATACAAACAATGCGACATTGACAAACTAGTCACACAGTACAAACAAAAACAGGAACGCCAACCGACGGAAACTCATAAGAACGACCAACAGTGGGTATCGTTAACATACGTAGGCAAAGAGACATACAAACTATCAAACTTCCTTAGGAAATACAAATTGCAAACTGCATTCAAAACGAACAACAACATTGGAAACAAACTGAAGCCAAAACTGAATGACACATCGATATACGAAGGCAGCGGCATATACAAACTGACATGCAAGGACTGCGACATGGTATATATAGGAAGGACAACACGAAAACTAACGACAAGATACAAAGAGCACCTACGATCTTTCTTATACAACAAGGCAGACTCCAATTATGCGACGCACCTTCAAAACCACGCACATGAGCCTGATGCAATGACAAACTCTATGAAATTGCTACACAAACAAAACAAAGGACCAAGACTTGACATCCTAGAAAGGCTTGAAATTTATAAACATAGAAAGACAGACGGTGACATTATCAACGAACAACTTGTTACCAATTCCGACGCAATTTTCTCAGTCCTAGACCACACTCTTAGACGAAAACGGAAACGAGATGAAACAGAACAAACGGACAGCCAACAAGCAAAAAAACAAAAACATAATATCCCCCTACGTGGCATAATTGAGTAAGTTACTTCCTGACCTCATTACCCATCCACTAATTACCCATCCGCTAATTACCCATCCGCTAACTACCCATCCGCTAATTACCTATTCGCTAATTACCCATCCTACGACTATATAAAGTCGCTCCCTTCAACACATCCTTTAGACACTGAAGATGACTCAAAGTAGTCGAAACGCGTCTGCTCACACAACTAAGCAAGGCCCGACGGCTTTTAAAGAAAAAAGAAAAAAAAAAATATATATATATATATATATATATATATATATATATGTATATATATATATATATATATATATATATATATATATATATGTATATATATATATATGTATATATATATATATATATATATATATATATATATATATATATATATATATATATATATATATATATATATATATATATATATATATATGATGCTCTCCGCAATAGGTAAATTTCTCTCGAGAAATTTACCTCAAAGGGCGTGGAATAAATTATTAAAATTAACTCTATCTAGTTCCTCGATTAAACCGCACGACGATTTTAAAGAAATAGCAGAAGCAATGAAAATTCTTCGCATTAGTGAAGGGTGCGATGAAGAGAATATTAAGGAATGGCTGAACTGCGATAATGAAGACCCTGGATTCCAAATATTAACTGATGATGAAATCATTGAGGATTTGAACAGTAATGAGAGGGAAGATGAAGAAACTGAAACTATGGATGTATGTCAAGTACCATCTCACGCAGAAGCTTTTGAAGCTCTCGATATTGCTTTTAAGTGGTTTGAAAGACAGGATGTATCGGATCCCATACAGTTGTTACAACTAAAACGCGTCAGGGACTTGCCCGATTGAAACGATGTGATTCATTACGTGAAAGACCAATAGTTATTTCCAACCAAAATTTTAAATGACATAGGTATTATGTAATTCATTATTTATCGTTATATGTAGCTCGGTTCTTATATATCGTATTATCTAAACTACACTTGTAAAACTTCATACATAATAAAACTTTATTATAATTTAAATATTGTTTGATTTGCTTTGAAATCGATTTTTTATTTTATTTTTTATTTAATCCGGATAATTGGGGTTCTACTGTATATATCACGTCACGTAGCACGTCACAGCTTGAAGATACGAAGGCCTTTGTTTTTTATCCACTCACAATTGTTAAAATACTTTTATCATCTATTTTATAAGCAAACGTATGATTCAAAAGTTGTATGTTTTATAAAAATGTCTCCTGGGTATTTAAACTACATCCAAACATGATTCTACGTCTAGCGTTCGCTGCGCTAAGATGTGTTTTTAATAGTTCCTCTCAATTATTTTTAAAAAATTGAAATAATTTTCAAAAAGTCACTTCGAAAATAATGTTTTAAAACTTATTATTTATCGAATACCTGGATAATACCTCTTGCTCGGCATCCACATCCTAAAATTATAATTTCTGGGGACTTCAATCTACCGTCAGTGGAATCCCTTAACAACACCTAGTATTTTCTTAACAAATAACCCTTCTTTATTACTAACCATATCCGTAACCCAAACGGTCATCTTCTGGACCTTGTCTTGTTAAATGTTCAGACCGATTGTCTATCAATAATTCCTGTTTTACATCCTTATATTCAACTTAATCTCCATCATCCACCTTTGTATCTAGCACTAACCGTTGATACCCTAAAACCTCAGAGAATTGCCTCAGTTTATCGTTACAACTTGCTTAGATCAAATTATGAGACAATTAAAACCAATCTGGACTCGGTCAACTGGTGCACTTTCTTCTCTCGTCTTGACATGGGCAGTGCTTTGAACAAATTTTACAACTACCTGAACAATCTGATTGCTCATTACAGTCCACTGCAAGCTGCTCGCAAAGCTGAAATGAAGCCTTGGCTTATTCGAAGAGTTCTCTGTGCTTCAAAAGCCAAAGACAAGGGGCATAGGCAGTATAAATTAACCGAAAATGAAGATGCCAAACAAAATTTTTGTAGACTGCATCCTTTGGCTAAAAAAGAGCTCGAAACGGCCACGAAAAATTACTTTAGGAATTTTGAGAGGTCACTCCTGGCAAATAATGCTAAATTTTTTTTGGTCCTATATCCGATATTTTAAATCTTCCCCTACCATCCCGCATACTGTTAAATGGAATTCTACTGAAGCCTCCTCCCCACAGGTATTTCAAACTAATTTGCCAAATGTTTTTCCTCTACTTTTTCCTCTTATGATATTGAGTCCCTTATTAACTTGCTCGATCCGATGTTAGTCCTGGTCCCGATGGATTGCCAAATATGTTTGTAAAATCACTTTGTTCCTCTTTGTGTTTTCCTCTATCCCTTATGTTCAATCTCATCCTATCTTCAAAAACGGTGACCCATCAACTGTTTCAAACTATAAAACGGTGACCCATCAACTGTTTCAAACTATCGTCCCATATCAATCCTCTCCTGTTTCTCTAAGCTGCTGGAACGACTTGTGCACAACAGGTTTTTTGAGTCATTGAGTTCAATTGTCAAACCATAGCAGTATGGATTCTCCAAGGGTCCTCGAAATTTATTTATTTATTTCGAATCCATTTTAACAGGCAAAATGCCCAATTACAAAAATAGAAAAGACTATATAGATAAAATAGACAAAAATATTTAAGATAATTAAGCAATTAATCATAAATTATAACAATTAATGTAGTTTGTTTCTAAGTAAATGCTTAAATGCTATTAAAGATTGAGGGAAAGTACCAAGTTCTAATTGATTGTGCACGCGAGGCATACGAATCATGGCAGAGTCAAAATGGGTTTCAGTACGCGCAAATTGGATGTGAAGATTAGAGGAGCGCAGAGGCCTGCCGGGGCTCCTCCAGCTTATTTGATTTACCAAGCTAGGGCAATCAATCAGGCGGTGGTGGAGTTTAAATAAAAGACATTCATCAAGGAAAGTCCTACGTGCTTTTAATGAAGGAAGGTGTAAATAAGTGAGTCGGTCTTCATAGGGAACATAAGGAATCTTGTACTTATAAAAAAGACAGCGGGTGAAGTTTCTTTGGACATATTCTATGTCAGCAATAAGGTATTCAAAGTGTGGGGACCAAACTTGAGAGCTATACTCTAAAATACTTCTAACTAGAGTATTATAAAGCTGGACAGCGTAAAATATGTCTTGGAAAATAAAAGTATCCCGCAGTACAAAACCTGAGACTTGAGAAGCTCTGGTTTTAATGCTTGAAATGTGCATATAAAATTTGAGTTTGGCATCAAAAATTATACCGAGATCCTTAATTTTTAGAACAGTTGAAAGAGATTCGCTTCCAATTGAATAGATAAATTTGATTTGCACTGGTTTAAGGGAATACGACATAACATGACATTTAGATATGTTCAGTTCAAGATTGTTAATGCTACACCAATTTTCCAGGATAAACAAATCATTCTGCAATTAAGAACGATCCTCTACTTGACCGATAGCCCTAAATAGTTTCAAATCATCTGCGAATAGAAGGGATTTTGAGTTTAAAACAGCAGGTAAATAATTGATCAAAAGTATAAATAGGAGAGGGCCAAGGATTGAGCCTTGTGGGACACCTGACGTAGGGTAAAAGGATGAAGATAATGAACTGATTACACGAACACAACAAGAACGTTATGTTAGATAAGAATTTATCCAAGCCAACAACGGAGCAGGAAATCCATAGTGCTGCAACTTTAGTAGTAAAATAGAATGATCAACTCGATCAAATGCTTTGCGAAAATCAGTATAAATGACATCCATTTGCATATGGTTATCTAGAGCACAAGAAATCGAATGAGATATTTCGAGTAAATTAGTAGTAGTAGAGCGATTAGGAAGAAATTCATGTTGCTCGGCAGCAAAAGTTTGCGATAGATATGATGCTAATTTATTGTGAACGTGGCATTCCAACAATTTAGAGAAGCAGGAGAGGATAGATATAGGACGGTAGTTGGAAATATTACAAGGGTCACCATTCTTCAGAATTGGAACAATATGTGCAAGTTTCCATATTTGAGGGGAAGTTCCATTGGCTAAACTTATATTAAACAGAATTGGAAGAGGAGTAGATATAGAAGTAATGAGTGACTTAACAAATATAGCGGGAATGCCATCGGGACCCGGTCCAATGCTTCCATCTAACTTGCTGATGAGTAGCTCAATGTCATAGGGAGTAGTTTCGAAATCAATAGCTAATGTCGAATAAGAGAAAGGAGGACAATAGTTTGTAGGTGAGGACGAGGCACTAAAAGATTCAGAGAAAAATTTGGCAAAAAGATCTGAAATTGTAGAAGGCCCATTAGCCTCCAAGCTGTTCCAATGTGCTGAATCTGGAATACAAGAAGAAGTGTTCAAATAACGAATAAAAGACCAAAAAGGTTTTGTTTGGTTAGACAACAGAGATTGTTCTATGGAGAGATAATAATCACGCATGGCTGCTTTAATGCGACATTTAGCAAAAGTACGAAGTCTTTGATAATCTGTACAAGCTGCAGGACATCCAGTACATTTGAAGTCTCGATGAGCTCGATCCTTACTTTTTAGAAGGGTCAAAATATCGGCGTTCAACCATGGTGCGTCATTACTTTTTAATGTGTGAACTATTAGTGTATGTTGGCTGATCAGCGTATTCAAATACATGTCAAATTTAGAAACAGCATCATCGTAAGATACACTAGCAAAGAAGGAGTCCCAATCAGTCGATTGGAGATTGTTCGCAATAATTGCAAAGTTTGATCTATGGAGATTATACCTTGAAGGCTGTTCAGTCTTCTTACGCCTCATGTTACACAGTTTAACATCAATACTTAATAGTGGATGGTTGAGATCGGATGCAACATAAGCAAATTCAGGATGTTTTAAGTCCAAAATAGTAGACTGATTGTTTGAACCGTTTGATAAAACCAGATCAAGAATGCGGTCATTAACGTTTGTGATGTTATTTACTTGATTTAGTGAGCAAAGTGAGAGGAAAGAAGAAAAAACTTCAGAGAGACGGTTGGTTGACTCGATATATGGGCAAGAAGATGGATTCCGAGATAATGAAGGAGCATTAAAATCACCACATAGAAGAATAATATCTGAAGGGTATTTAGCATTTATGTAGATAGAAAGTTCGTCGAGAAATTTAACGTAAGTGGAAAGAGAAGACTAACAAGGCACATAAATTGACGACACCAAAAGATGAATATCGGATGAAATGGTTACCCTAACAAGTACACATTCAACAGGAGAAGTTGGAATGAAATCCATACAAGAAAGACAACCAAGGGACTTTGTGACACCCACAAGTACACCACCACCGATTGATTTCCCAGATGAATCAATTCTTCGATCGTATCGAAAAATATTATGGAAGGTAGATAAGTCCTTGTTGAGAATAGTATCATTCAGCTATGTTTCACTTATACATATAATGTCGTCATTAGCTAATGTGGTGGAAATTAGGAAATTATGCAACTTGGTTCTAAGCCCTCTTACATTTTGATAATAAATTTTTAGAGAGGAATCACTAGAGTTGGTTTGGTTGGGAGCGACGGAGATTTGATTTAGGGCGTTGCTTCGAAAAAACTTTTTGACTAATGTTCCTTTGGGCCAGAAGTCTGGATCAAGTATCAAACGAACATCATTTTGCTTGCATCCAACATCGAAATATCAAGTCGATTACGAATGTCAAACAGCACTTCAGACTGCTCTTTTAATAGGCGAATTGTGTCAGCGATAGTCATTCCATGGCAATGATCACACCGAAAAGTTATGTTTTTCGCAAATTTTGCGCGGATTTCATAAAATGAAGCAGGAATAGATAAACACTTCAGGTGGAATGATTTAGCACAAAAGCCATCACATTCAATGAGTTTAGCCCTAGCTGACTCCGGTTCTTTGCAAATAACGCACTTAATGTCGTAGAGGGGGGGGGGGGGGGGGGACTGAGTTTGAAGATTATATTGCAAGAGCTCTAGATAAACAGCTTCAAGTTGATGTAATATTCACGGACTTCTCCAAAGCTTTTGACTCCGTAAATCATGTTCTTCTGTATCAAAATTTAGCTTCGCTTGGCATATCCGATTCGCTACATTCTTGGATTTCATCCTATCTTTCCTTTTGTTTATGTCGTGTTGATCTCTATGGCACAACCATTCAATTCTAAATCTGGCATCCTTCAAAGGTCAATTCTTGGAACTCTTCTTTTCTTACTGTTTATCAATGATCTTCCCTCTGTAATTTCCTCCTGTTGCCTCCTTTATGCTGATAATTTCAAGGTTTTCCGGATAATTAGATCCCTTGAAGATTGCCAGCAACTGCAAAATGATTTCTTTAACCTATATAACTGGTGTAATTTAAACGCCCTTCATATCAATGTTGCCAAATATTTTAAATGACTTTTACTCTGAAAATTGCGTATATGTGATATTTTTTTCTCCTCTGCAGATTCACGCAGAGATCTTGTTGTAATATTTGATCACACGCTTAAATTCGATGCCCATATTTTTAGCATAATTATCAACACATCAAAAGTTTCTGGTTTTAATATGTGGCATTTGCACAAATTTGCAAATATTGCAACCACTGTTTGCTTATTCACAAGTATTGTCCACCCACTTCTTGAGTACTGCTCGGTAGCGTGGTCTCCTGGATACTTATACCTTGTGGTCTTGCTAGAAGCTGTTCAGCGTAAGTTTACCCGTATTTTATTTTTCAAATTCAACTTAACCTATGAGTCTTATGAGCATCGTTTATCTTTAATTTGTCCCCCTTCTCTGTCGTCCGTTGAACCTTCTTAGATCAATCTTTCCTTTATAAGTTGTACCACCAACAAATTGCTCCACTCTAAGCAAAGATTTGCACTGCACACAGTATGTGTGCCTTAGTCGGTCTAATAGCATTCTTGAGGTTCCGTACGCCGTATTTTAAGTCAATTATGCCACAAATCATCAGAAAGCATAACAACCTTGAGCTTTGTTTGCTATCCACGTTAAAGACGGTACTTTTTGTGAGATGCGATTAATATATCCTTATCACTCAATTTTTCAAACTTTCATCTAGCCTCTAATTTCTTTTCTCATATATTTTAATAAGTACTCTTCACTTTTTTCTGCTTGATTTTGTTGCAGAAATGTCTCTTACTTAAAACAATATTTAATTGTCTAAGTCTATTTTGTAATTCGATTTTTGTCTGTAAAATGGATTTAAATAAATAAATACATGGATCGTATGGACGAGCAACGGATACCCAAGAAGGTATTCGTTGGTAAAACTGAAGGCCGGAGACCAGTGGGGAAACCGAGGGAACGCTGATCTGACTCAGTCGATGAAGACAATTCATCGCTGCTCGACTATCATAATTGGAGGACGCGGTCAATGGACAGAGACAGTTGGAGGCGCTATTTGCAGGAAGCGTAGACCCGAGAGGGGCTGTAGTGCTAAGAAAAAGAAATAAATATGTTGCTTGCAAAGAAGTCTCAAGAAGTTAAAAAAAAAGAAGAAACGTTTTTTTCATTGCATTGTTACTCTACATAAACGTGAGTATCTCCTCTATTGTTAAGCAAAAGCCTGACTCTCAAAAACAGAAAACAAACACGAATAATTTAAACATTTTCATTGAGCCAGCAATACCTAGATTGCTCCTTCTCAGCTCGACCAGCCTCAATGAATCTAGCGAATGAATATCTCCATTGGATTTATTGGTCTCGTGAACCCAAATGCAGAGGATATTTAATCTTCTTATCTGTGCCCCGTCTATATATGTGATATGTAATTGGGACACTGTCAGAATCAAACACATATCGATTTATGTCCAAATACACGAAGCTTTCGGAGGAACGAATCCAGTACCGAGGTAAGTCGCAATATATCCGTCTGTAGGGTGGAATAGCTGTGAAATCCAGGGGATTTGCTGATAATTACTCATACGTATCTGACGATATGATTCCGAAGAAGTTTAATATGAACACATTGACTCTCGTCATTTTAGCAGTTTGACAAATTCTTCTATTCGACAAAAGTGTTTCCAATCCATCTCAGGGTTTCTGTACAAAGCAATACATGCCCAAACACATTTCCTTTCGAAAACTCTTAATCCTTCCATAGGCCTAGCATTTTGGTTGTACCAGATCTGACTTCCATATGTCAAAGCTGATCTAATCAGGGTCTTGAGAGAGAGTCATCAGAGGATCATGACTACTTTTTGTGCTTTACAGAGAATGATTTTCATATGCTCAGTATAGTACAGATACTGATCGAGATGAACACCGAGGTATCGAATGCACGATTTATGTGTCACCCATTCTGAACTAGCCTCGCCAGCCATAATGTGAAAATCCTTCTAATTATGTTTCAGATCTTGACTGACCCCCTGCAATATTATCCGAAACAAAATATTTCGCACTTCTGCGCATTGATTTTCACTTGCCATAGCTTGCAAATGAATATTGACAAAAGCAGAAGTGCGGTAACTGCTCCCTGCTGCATACCATTCGAGACCTTGAAGTCGCGCATCGTCGTCACATTTCCATCAGTTACAACAAATTCCCGTATAACGTATTGCACATCATGGCGACAGGGTGTCTGGAGAATCTGTCCTGAAGGAGTTTTTAAACAAGTTCGTTAGACAAAACTAGGCTAATCTCAGAAGGATTTTGCACTTAACCTACAATTTGCAGATATGTAGAATGATTTAATTCAAGAGTAGTTTTTATGACTTGCAAAACAAATATTTTCTTACTTTAAAAGAACTCCATTTTAACCAGCCAACGTTTTGTTCGGATATTACTAAAATCATTGAGTGAACTGAGACTTAAATGTATTTTTGTTGTTTCTCTTATCTGAAAATTTAGAGAAATTCAATCAAAATTGTAGTATCGGGTTCGATGGAAAGCCCATGTAGTACAAAAATCGTAAACGATTGTTGTGAATGGAGGGAATTTAAATGGCTAAAACTTCGGCAACTTTTATTGTTTAGAATGAAGATCTTTTGAAGACCTACTTAAATGGCGGATTTTGTCTAATTTAATGATACTTAGTTTAAATGACGAAAATGTTAAATCCTGCTATTGTTAGCAAACTTCGATTGATTGCAACCTCATTAGATGTACCTACATTATTTTTAAGGGCTTTGTGAAAGAAATTTTACAAAAACCTACAGGTTTCCCGTCCTTTCTGTGTGGCCGTCCGTCCACCTGTCCATCTGCCCGTCCATCCATGCGTCACAAAAACTTTCTTTAGAAACTATAGAAGCTACAAATCTCACATTTTATTAAAAGGTTGAAGGTGGTGTTCTTTCAAAATTTAGGTCTTATCAAATATTTCAGAACTTTTTAAGGGGACTCCTCCTTCAGAACGAAGTGGCCCTTAAACAGTTTTTTTCATCAAATGCAGTCGAGAAGAGTATCAATTGACAGGTCTTAGCACATTCAGAATCTGATAAAATGTCATTTTTTTGCATTAGGGACCCAGGAGGAGGCAAAATGTACGAATAATTTTTGTATCCCTTTTCCTTGCGATTGGACACCTTTGAGCCGACAATCTGAAAACACAAGAAGCTCGGTCTTTATGAGTACAAGGGCAACAAATACATCAGAAATCAAAATTCACTCAACTCTGTCAATAATAGTTTGATTTGTAAATTTTACATTTTATGCCAAAAATCGAAATGGTGCATTCAAACTTTTTTAAAATTTTACAGTGATGTAGGTTGATATAAGACCCTTTTGCCTGCAATATTTCATGGAAATCAAATCATAATCAGGTGATCTATGCACTATGGTTGATACATGTTTCAAATCTACCTAGGTACTCTTATTTTCTTCGAGTTTTCATGAAAATATAAGCAATAGTTTTTAATTTGAACCTGTTCAATTGGCTGAATATTCAGAAAAATTATGCACTTATGAAAAAAACTCTGCATCTTTTAGATGAACTGGAATGATTTCTTATGCAAGTATTGGATGAATATTTCATATCATCGATTTAACTTATTTCAAACTCTAAGATAGTCTCATAGTTCTTCTGGTAGGAGCACTCTCCTACTTACTCGATTTGTTTTGCCTCTCATCTTCAGCCATTCATTAATAAATTCAATCAAGCGTTAATAGCATGTGCTTTAAATGTTGAAGTTGGGGAAAAATAATTCAAATTTATACAATCTTCTCATTTAAAACCGTTACCATTTTTTTACGGTTACTGATGTCACTAGTTGTACAAATCCCCAAAGAAATTCATGATACCTATAATTCCTCAAACTTTCATGCAAATCCTAGGAAACCTGTCTTGTCATAAGCCCGGTCCAGACGCTACGTCTTGCACAACGTTTTGCCTGCGCAGTCATATTTAAGCCCTACCAGCTCAAACATCGCTGCAACTGCACAGTTCTTACCCAGTTCTAAAACGTTGCATTTTTCTCGTCCACCCACAACATTTTGCCTGCAACGTTTTAGTTTGCGCAGGCAAAACGTTGTGCAAGACGTAGCGTCTGGACCGGGCTTAACTCCGTAAAAAGCGCATACTGTTTCATAGCCATATGGTTCCATAATAATACATTGCATATTGTTAAATACCATTCAATTTTATTGAAACTCCCAGAGCCGGTCAATCTTATGAATAGCCGTTGGCTATCCAATTTCGTTGCATTTGTGGGTAGGGTTACGGTTTCATAGAAGAAAATGCAAAAATAACAAATCATATTATTACTAAGAAAGTTGAATGAATTTCAACTTCTCAAATATTTGTTGTTGTTGTACTCATAAAGGACAACATTCTTGATTTTTTTCAGATTTTTCCCCTTCTCGGACTTGAAAGGAACTCCCTCCCTTAAAACTGTCTGAAAAAATTTATTTACGCCAAAATTTTCACGAAGTCATTACTTCTGACCTTTCCACAAAGTTTCATGGCTGTAGCTTCTATAGTTTCCGAAAAAGACTCCAGTGACATACAGGCGGAAGGACAGACTGCCACAAGTCGTGATTTCAATAGTGTTTTATATTTCACTACCAAACCCTTAATATTCCATCTAATCACGCCATATCGAGGGTTATCTCCATATAAATGAGACATGCTCCAACACATTCTCTATCATTTAGTTTCCAACAACACGAAAAGCAAATTGGCAACTCGGCATCAACTCATATTTCTCAATGTGGGCGTTTGATGCTTTGTTTAATATGACTTCAAACACAATATAAGGCAGCAAGCTGATTGGGCAATAGCTTTGAGGGCTCGAAGATTTTTTTTCCTTTCTTCAAGATTGGAAATACCTTTGCCTTTTTCAACTCATTTGAGAAATATGAATTGCTGTTGAACAATATGCGATATTTCCTAATAGCAAACTCCGGCAAATGTTGGAGATTTGTATTTAGAATACCGTCAAACCCGCATAATTTCTTGTTGTTTATCCTGCGAAATATGAAACACAAGTCTTCATAGCTGACAAAATAATCAATAAGATTCAAGCTCGGTATGAGGTCAGATGTTGATGTTTCATTGAAATGAAGAATTGATTCACCGTTAGGCCTGATTTGAAGCCGGAAACTTTTACTTCAACGACCTCTGAAAATATTTGATTCCCTCTTTCAGCCTTTGGTAGATGAACCAATTCAAAAAACTATTTCAATGAGGGCAAGCTTCTTTAACCCATTACATATAATCCTATTTCCATTTCTATCCGGAGTCATACTATCAATCTCGATGCCAGACCTGTCAAGAAGATTTATCTCATCACTAGCGACTCCAAAATTTAATACCCTCAATCGAGGCTTGTTGGGGAAAAGCTATTCCTTTTTCGTGGGTCATGTGGACCGCACTCCTGAAGTATGAACCTGTTATGCTTTGGACATTCTTTAGGTCTAACTTCAACGAAGCCAACGGGGTATGATTGTAGTCCAAAAGTCACCATAAATATTGTTGACGCGTGTGAGAAGAAGGCTTTTCCATTTTAACCTTGCGATGGTTATAGTTTCATATCCTAGCATATTGTTTCGAAGTTTACTCTCGGGAACTATTTTCTAAATCGTTTCCTATATCAACTTCCCTAGCTTCGACAAATAGAGCTCTATTTCATCGTTGGTTAGATTCCTGTCATTAGAAATCATTGAGCAAGAGCTGCCATCATCAGAAAGAGGACATTGCTTCTGTTACTATCGATTAAACTTCTTTTGAAACTTTCTCCAATCTGTTTGTTTTTGAAATTCAACCAATGATTTTCATGTTGAACTGGTGTAGTAATCGAGCAGTTGCCTAAGCAAACAGCTTGAAAACCCTAATAACACCTATCCGAAATTTTAATTCCAGATTCGAAAAGGATATTTTTCTAATTATTCCAATTTATAATTATAAATCATAAAACATCTTTGATTTCCCTTTATTTTGATTAAATATAAATTTTAGATAATTTTTTTATATTAAAATTAGACTTTGTGTTATGATTATATTCTTTATGAGTTTTATCTTTTCCTATTATTACTAAAATTTCTCTATAATATTGTTTTAGTTTTCATATTTTTAAAAAAAGAACTCAAATCTGTAATTAAAATGCGGGCATGGCAACACTTTTTCCCACTGCACATGCACGTTTTGCATTGGCGAAGGCAACGGGTAGCTGTATGGATGGAAAGCTCATCAACTGCCGTTGGAAGTAGTTCCGCAAGGTGACAACTAGCAAGACGAGACGGGGAGTCTGCTTAAAATCGTCACACAGCGCGGACCCCGCGAGGAAATAAAACAGAAGCGCGGGCAGCTCGTCATTTGTTGTGATTGTGTCAGTGATTTGTTCGTGAAATATTTGGTGAATTCCAAGAAAATAGATCGAAAAAGATTGTTGAAGGTGCAAAAATTGAATTTGTCGGAGAAAATCGCACGAAAAGTGCCGTAAATATGAACATCGTAAGATACGGATTCACTTTGTCATAGTAATTTGGCGCGAGGAAATGAGCTTGCGACAAACGCAGATGATCCGCCTATAAAAGCACAATTTGCCGCTCAAGATTCAATCAAGCTGCAGGCTATGGTTGTGCAATTTTAAAACGGCCTGAACTCTTCTAGATGTGATTCCGATGACGTTGGTTACAAATCTTCAGGGGATTTGTGTCGAAATGTAGAGAACTGTGGCGCCTCTTTTATACCGTGCATGGTCGAGCTCCGTGGGAGAAAACTTGCGAGCCTATCAAAATAGAAACTTTCAAGCATATAATTAATCTATGAAAATGGCTGTGATTGCTAATGGTGATGTGCGCAGGGTAGATGATGCAGAAAATATTTTTCTCACGAACAGAATGTGTACAACTGATGTCGCCTAAAGCAGAAATCTTTTGTGAGCAACGAAATGATAGTGATGATTTGTTTGTAATGGTGTCTGGGATGTAAGGTCTAAGAGGATGTCTGTAGCTTTATTAGTTCGAGGCTGTAAACTACCAACGGTTTGGAATTCATTTCAAACTGCTTTATTGAGTCATCGATTCCGGCAAATGTTGATAATGCGAGCGACATGGAAATAATTATGTTGATTTATAAATGCGTAATTATTCACTGTTATGGATTTCTCATTTATGGAAATTTTGAAAATACGTCTGTTTTGCGCACATGGCTTCTTTTTTGATATATGGCATATTTAACATCCGATCTGTTTGTTTTGTGGTCGACTGGACCGCCATTGCTGCATCCACATCTGAAACTGTCCTTCGGCACCGAAATCAGATCTCTTCTATGCTTTTCATTAGTCTTGTGTTGCTCGTTGCGTGGGCACACTCTTAAGTCTCGATTCTTGAAAAGCGGAAGTCTTCTTTATATGTCTTGAAAACTAAGCGTTTGATTATATCGGATTTATCGAATGAAGTGTATCAAATGCCACCAATTGAATCGAGCAGTGTATTGTACTTGACTGATTTTATCCATTATTATAATTTTGGTAATTTTGACAATGTTTTATAACATTTTATACTTCACACCATAATTATTGTGTCTTCAATGGGAAAGATGAGATTAATCACCAAGGGCTTCATAGAAATTCACACGTATCGACTATATTGAAAGCTATATGTACACAAATCTATGTACGTCTGCTGTGAAAATTAATAAAAAGACAAGTTTATATTTTTGTTAATCTAGTTTCGGGGAATCGTAAGTAACTGCATACATTAAAATGGTTATTTTATTCTCAAATTCAATGCTTTTCAAGAGCTCTAAAGAACTCTTTCACTACAAATAACAAGAAGAAAATTCGTAAAAAAATCTAAACTAATCCATATCTTGGAAAATTGTGTAACTTAGCAATTTGAAAAATCTAACAGAATAGAAAGAAGCTTAAAAAAGTTTCGTTTCGTTTCGTTTTCTTTTCTTAAAAAAGGTCAGTCATTAGACTAACAATAATTATGGCGTGATCTATAGATAATTCACAATCGATAGGAATTCCTTGCTATCGTTTTTATTCGAACACAGTGGTAATTTGCTTAATTGCTCTGATTGTTATGTAGTTTTAAAACAAAAACAAACTAACCAAGTAATGTTTTATGTACACGTAAAGCTCATAAAATTGGAAAACCCGAAAAAATTAGAATTTTTTGTGTTAATCGAATTGACAATATAAAATGTCAGCTTTGAAGCACGTCATGCTAAATACAAGTATATGAGGCATGATCTTTCTAGTAAAGAAAACCTTTGGAATATTAGAGTATAAAATTGAATCTTAAGAAACTGTTTTTATCCTACAAATACTTGTAACGTTTAATTTAGAATTACATATAATTAAAAATTCAAATAACCCTCATAAAAGTTTTTATAAGAAAAAGTCGTAGCTGCACTATATGTTAATTTAAGAAAATTTAAAAATAATAATGAATTGCTAGAATACCCAAAACTCGGCCTTTTAAACCTGACCGGGTATGGGACCCGCAACGAGGGCCGGCCGCTCCACTATAATGAGCTAGCCATCGGGCATCGGTGCTCTTGCCGGGTAGAGTAGCCTTCCGCTCGCGTGCCGTTTTATGGTATAGTGTTACGTGATTCCATCATATAATACAATAACATAAATTGGCCGCGTTTATACTTCTCATTTAATGGAAAAATTCATACAGATCAGGTTTGTAAAAGTTTTTCACTTGAATGGGAAATACATGGCCACGTCTACTTTTGGATCTTGATTCGATTGAGGGGTGCGAGGGGCACCGCTTCCACCTAGATGCTCCACTCTTGCTTAAGGCCATAAGCATCGTCAGTAACTACGAAGTCCCCTTAAGTTCGTCCGTTTCCTACAATTTGTCCTCTGAAGCAATCATTCTTTTGACCCTTAGCAGGTTACCTCGTTCTCGACTTCGATTATTTGTTTGAACACTTTTCCGAAATTCATCGATGCGAAAAAAAATTTGCAGTGGGTCTTCTGTTGGGGAAAAGAACCCGCCCCGCATTCACACGTCCCTAAACAAGGCCGAATCTCAGCGGATTTTACCATTCTCTATCGCCGAGGCAGCAGACCATTGCTGCAGTCCTTTACGGACATTTTCTTCTACATAGTTCACTACACTGGAATGAGGAAGAGATCATCCCTTTGATGATTGATTTCCATTGCGATTGCGTTATGATCGCTGTGGTAAGGAAGCACCTTCAGTTTCTGTTGAGGACTATCGAAGCTAAATTCATGTCTTGCATCAGCAATGCTGAGGTCCAAATATGAATTTGTCCTAGGATATGTTGGAAATTCCATCCCATAGAGATTACACCTGCATTAAATTTGGTCAACAGCTATCCACGAATACAGCTCTTGGATTATTGCTTTGCGTTCAGGTCGCCAGCAAGAATATAATAAATATGCAGCCTGTTCAATTCGAATATTTCAAACAAGGAATTGAGCTCCTCCTTGAACTTAACAACGTTTCAACTAGTTGTATAGCCAGAGATAACGAAGAGATTGTTCCCACCTGGCAGTGAAATTTTGATTACGGACACTTCAAGAAATTTAAAGTTATTGGATTTGACGTTTTCAATGTTTTGGGAACAATAGGGTTTTCTCACTAATATCCAAGTGCCACCTTCCTCATCACCGTTTACCCTTTCGATTCTTACGAATTCAAAATTCTAGAATGTCTGGGAGTGCCATGAAATGAGATGGGTTTCATTGAGAAGGATGGTGTCAGGCTTTTGCTTAACGAGGAATTCCAGGAGATGTTACGCCGATATGAATTCACAATAGACGAAACCAACCATGGGGATGTGATGTGATGTGTCACCACTCGGAATTTCAAGTACCTTATCTGTTGAAGGGCACTTGGATTGCTTTTGCTCAAAATTAAGACAATGTAAAAATTGATCTTCTGGTTGCAAAGTGTTTAACTGCAATAGATTTTATTACTTGCGCAGCCTCTTTAAATACCCGAAGGTTATCGACTGTGTCCTCTCTGCAGTCCAGATCCTTCGACAAGAAGATCTGGTTCTCTCGCTCTTGAGCGTGTACGTAAAGTGCAGAGTCTCTTTAGGATTTAAAGCAATTTTTGCTGTCTGAAAGGTAACCAGTCACTTAGTTTTAATCATCAGTTTGTCGGCATTCAATCTTTTGATTTCAAAACCATTTAATTTATTTTCGACTGCCAAAAGCTGAACCATATTTTTGCCATTTTGCCCAAACATATTTATTGGTGGGATTTTTTTTCTTCTTAGGGTTAATATTGACAGTCGGACCAGCAGATAAAGCTGTTGGTTTTTTCTCCCTATAATAATTGGTACCTACTGACGTTTGTCCCGCCTACGCTGAGGACACCTTCTTGATTAGATTCCTCTTGTGATTTCTTTGGTTTATTCTCATCAGTTGCTTTTGATTTTATTTCTTTTTATTTCAATTTGCCAACTAGCTCCTCTAGCGAATGGATCTTTAGTCGGAGTTCTCCATTTTTTCTCGTACTGTTTCACTTTGTCATCAGCTTTAGCTAGTTTTTCGATTTGGTCCACTAATTAAATTTTCAGTTTGTGTTTTTCTTCATTGTTTCCCTTTAAGAATCTTCGTTTTAACTTTTCTCGCCCGTCATTGGTGACGATGGATATGATGGTTCTATTTGATGGTTGAATCCATTGGGCTCTTTCATGTCGTTGCTTTTGCAGCGAGATTCCAGGCAATATTCATCAAACGGGAGTGGGCCTTGAGTGTCTCTTTCCTGCTTCTCGAAACTTTTTCAGAAGTAAAAATTCATGTATTCGATAATTGCTCGAATAATTTGACGGTGATGATTTTCAGTGAAAAAAACTAATTTCTAACAGACTTTTGTAAAAAATTATTTAATTTCTAAAAACTATTGACAGGATCGATTGAGGACACATCTATTCGCATTGAATGCTAGACGTAGAATATTCTTTTAAACAAAACGAAGCTTCTGTCTTATATACAAAGATATTTTGCGGTTTGACAAGATATTAAAATGAATGAATTTGAGTTTGACTGATATGGGATCGTTCTTCTCCGGACAGTGCTACTACTGAAAATCGAGTAATGCTTAAGATAAATCCGTAAAAATACAATTTGATCGGAAAACAAACGTATTTTCTAGTTTTCTCTCAAATATAAAAAACTAGTAATTTTAACTGAAAATTTAAATAAAGAGCTCTCCAAAAGTACATTAGACTACATAAATCAAGAAAGACTTCCAATAATTGATACATAAATGTAAAATATAGTCTCCTACATGAGCCGTTATAACTGATCAAATGCCTCAGTCCAGAATACTTTGCTGAGAGCTAAAAAGGAAAGTTGAGAACACCTACACCTGAAATCTACGGATTTGAATTTAAAATAACTAAGTCTAGTCAGCAATCCTTTTAAAGAGTATCAAAAAGAGAGCATAGTCATGTGATCGAAAATATTGCGTACAATGATTTTGGAAGGCTAAGTCTCAACTTCAACCGTACTTCAATAATCAAAACCTATTTTTACTGAAAATAATTAGTTTCAAATTTTGATAAATATAGAATGCTTTTATTTTCTAAAACTTTGAAGATTATTTATTTATTTTTGATAAATTTTTCGGTCAAAATTATGTAACCATAGAAAAAACTCGGAATCATGCTCTATGAGATTTTCATTCAAGAACTATCCTGAACTTGTAACTTTACAACGGTTACGTCATATTTCACTGAGGCATCGTTCGGTGCCTAGTCGGAAAAATTTAAAACGTGCTTAGAATAAATTTTCAATTTCTAAACTAAAAATTGTACAAAAATTCACCGTTACTTATTAAAAAATTGAGTCAGAAGATTCAAATTCAGTTTAATTTTTCTAACCAAGTCCAGTTAACAATTAATTCTGCGACAGAATTTTTAAATTTTTCTTCACGAAAACCGAGATTAAAGCTGCTACTATTAAATAATTAACAAATATCAAAG
This sequence comes from Odontomyia ornata, assembly GCA_963969285.1. NCBI lineage: Eukaryota > Metazoa > Arthropoda > Insecta > Diptera > Stratiomyidae > Odontomyia > Odontomyia ornata. The sequence goes on along the minus strand of OZ017742.1, from coordinate 104,488,939 downwards.
AAAAAAACATGTGTAGGTACTTACCCTATAATATTTTCAGTACCAATTCTTGACACTTTCTCTCCGACAAATAACTACCCTCAACAAATACACTAAATTGTATAATTTTACTGAAACTTTATCAACTTCGCACTAAAACACCTGTGGCTCTAAATTAAAGGATAAATTGAACGAACAAAGCATACACAAAGCAAACAGCAAAATTCACAAGAGAATATTCACGTGTGACCGTTACAACGAGATGAAAGCAAGCTAACCGATACCGCCGCCAACTCTCAAGCCGCAATTTATAATTCAATAATCTCAAAGCAAGGACATTCTATCATTTTCGGGTCTTATCTTAGTGTAAAATTTAATACCGAGCTTATGAATATTTTCTCATAAAGATCACATTTATATTCAGCCACAGCACTTGAATACCTAAAGAGCCATGAATGAATAAGAATCGTCCAAATATATTCACCCAATAAAGCTGCAGCTCTAGGATACGTTTGGCACGTGAAGAATAAATAAGAAAATTTTCAAGAAAATACCCCGAGATAGCTAACTTTAATCTTATAGAATGTCCTTTAACAATGAAAATTTGCTAAGTATGATCCGACCTCGTTGGCTTTATCGCGACAAGTGCGGAAAGGATACTCCAACTCACCACAAGAACTGAGAATCAGATTCAGGATACAATTTGCCAATTATTAAATCGCACGAGAACGTATCCGTAAGAGATTCGGGTCTAAGCTCCGCAATGAACAATCCTTTTCTGACTGGCCGTCTGTTGCTGTTGCCTGTGCTTTTTACGAATTTTCCGACTTTTACTGGTTGCTATGTATACAAAAGTAGCTGCTCTTCCAGTCACCAATACTTTGATCCATTTCAAGGAGTTGTCTCGCTCCTACATATACTCTACAGTTGGGAATGTCACACATTCCAATTCAAGAATACACAGAATATCTGACTTTGAAGGAAATGCGTACTACACGAGATAGTTAACTTTGAATTCCCTGGCAACATGTTGCTGCAGATGTAACATGTTGCGAACAGGTAATGAGGGGTTTAAAGCTTTTTAGTTTGGAGCCAGTTGCTCAACACCTTTTCGCAGGAATAAACGAGTGCAATGCGAAATAAATATTTTATTCTAAGAATAAAGATTATTCCGAAACAGTATTTTTCCATTAAAAATATTTTTTGCATAGTATCAATGGATCTGATAATTAGGGAGGTTGAGTATTTGCTCCTAATTTAAATTTAAAATTCCCTCAAAAAAATCTAACTCGCATGTATTATTCTTACTCATGATATACATGTACATGATTACGTTTAAATGGATGTTATGGGTGCAAATTAATGAAAATACATTTTTCATTGATACCACGGATGCAAATCAATAAGAATACATTTGATGTTTGTCTTTGAAATGAAACATTTTCTCCTAACAGATTGAGGCAGTCTGAGTTTACAAAAATTTTTTGGAAAAAATCCAGTTTTTTACATTTCAGCAATGCTTATTAATTTTTAAAAACCAGGAATAAATTCAATAGAAACGTTATTTTTGGCTTTTAGACAAACGCTAATATTTATTTTAATTTGGCCGCAGATCCGGATTTAAGAAATTAACTGTTTTTTCTTCAGTGCTGCAATTTTTCAGGTAAATTTTCCCAGAGAAATCTACCTGTTATGAAGAGTAGTTTATGTGTATACAGAAAGACCTACGCTTATGTCAGAAGAGTTTTGTACCCAACTTCTCAGAAATGCAGTCACCAGCAACGAATAAAGTCAAGACATATGTCAAAGAGCTGTGCACGTTTGAAAGAAAATCCATTGTTTTTCTATTTTCATCGGTCGTCATTTTATTGAAAACTAACAAAAATCACTCAAGTCATGAATTCCCAAAAATATTAATGTTGCTGACCTTATTTGAAAATTTCAAGAAGATCAAACTACAAATGCAGTGTCTGATTCGATGGAAAGTCCATAAAATACCAAAATCCAGTGATATTGTTGTTGTAATTGGAGAAATTTCAAATGGCTTTATCTTCTGTGTATATCGTTCGATTAGCATCGAACTTAAAAAGTTTAGGGACCTTTTGTAGGACTACTCAAATATCGAGTTTCGTTCAATTTTAACGATTTTATTGGAAAAAATGAGAAATTCGAATATCATACTTTGTTTAACAAAGCTGAGCGAATTTTGGCTTCTAAGGTATTTATTATTGTTGTACTCATGAACACCTACCTTCATAATTTTTTTCAGGTTTTTTGGGTCGCGGGTGTCCGAACACGAGGTGGCACAAATTTTTCGTGTATTTCCCCTCCCTGTGCGCCCCTCGAAGCAAAAAGTGTCAAACTAAGACCTGTTTTGAAAAGCTCTCATCAAGACCTTCCATTTGAAACCAACATCGGCCACCTTTGATGAAATTTTTTTTTTCGGGAGCAACTCCCCTATATGGGGAGACTCATCTTGAATACCTTATAAAAAAATTTTTGTAGTAGAACTTTGAAGAGAGCACCACTGTACACCTGCATACAAAATGTGATGTTTCTAGCTTAAGTAGTTTGCGAGAAAAATTGCAATGACACACGGATGGACGGACGGACAGACAGGACGCGATTTTATTAGGGTTTCGTAAAATTAATATATTTTGAAAAACCCTTAAAATCACTAAATCGCAACGCACCACTGAGGTGTACCGACTTAAGCAGCTGCAGTCACCAAACTGGTTGACAGATCGTGCTCATTAAGGACAGTCCTACTGTTGCGTATGCGCAACCACCCTGCCTGTGCTGGCGTGATGATTGCATCTCTCCATACACTACCACAATCCTTGATACCTAGAGGGGAAAGGGGCTGTCCTTTAGAAATAAGAAGAACCTTTTTTTTTCGTTTAAATACAAAAGAACTTTATTCCCGTTTGGCAATTTGCTTTGATTTAATACATGCTACATCTGGAACTCGTTTGGCCGGTAGCGCTCAAATTCTAGCTGCCACCACTAGCTTGCTCCTTCGCTCCTCCTTGATACGTTTCTTGAGTGCCCTGGCCCGGGCTGCGAAAAACTCCCGCTCGTCGTCGGACTTCACGCCTCTCGCGAGGCGTCGTAGATTGCCCAGCTCTTGCCGCAGCCTCACGCGCCTACCATCACGCCTCGGTTCCTCTGATGACTCCCTGTCTGCTACATTCAACGGGTGTGTTGCGTTTCTTGAGTGAGATCCCGGGGAGTGGGGTCCGGAGTTGTCTACTGCTTCCGAACTGGCTCCCTTTTCGTCGGGAACCTTGTCACCGGTCGGGGACCTGCCAACGGATCAGCGAAGTGCCTCTTCTAGGCTGGGCTTGGTGTACTTCAATTTTAGGGGTCTGCTGTTGCTGCCAGGCTCCTCGACTGGGCCGTTGGATCCAGTAAGCGTGTCCTGTAAATAGACAAAAGGGGGCTACAGCTGGTCTTAGTGCACCCTATAATAAACGCGGGCTTACGACCCTCGTACCATGGTTTATTTCTATGGCGTACGTGGATCAAGGCTAGAACTAGAGTTTCACCGCCTTGGGCCTAAAGTAACTCTGAATTCAACTCCCGCAGATGTCTACTTGAACTCCTGTCGATGCCTACACTGGGAAATTACTGGTGTTGAACTATAAATAAAAAAAAGAATTGGTGAATAAATTTAACTCACTTTAGTGCGATAAAGTTTATTTAAAACACTGATCGAAATAAATCACTAATGAAATGGCTAAAACTAGAGTTTCACCGGCTCAGGTCTAAAGAAACTCGGTTTTAACTCCTTAGACTCACGTATTGTTGATGGCGAAAGTATCTCCCCTTTATAGCAAACTTGTATGCAAATGACGAGCGCAATTGTCTGCGGCAATCTCTCCTCGAGACTTGTGTTTATGCTGGCTCTCTTGACCAATTTGCCAGTAGTTTAAATACAAATAAATTGCTTGCATTGCTAGTGCGAGTCGTAGACCTTCACTCCAGTTAACTGCAAAACGCTGAGTTTGTTAACGTGCTAGTTCCCCTTAATATGCTTCATATTCATTCCCCTCTCGTTCCTGGGGAACAATCTTGTTGCATGAAAAGGAACGCCAGCTCCAATCTCAGTTTTTGCTCTTTTTGTCTTCAGTATTCATATATCTGAATATTCGACGACTTCTCCTCATATAATTTCTGATTTGATTGATACTCAGTTGAGCGAATTGCGCATAGTACACACATTCAATTGTTCCCTATGTGCTCTCAATATGGTAATTGTATGGACTACCATGTATGTGCCGTGAAGCCAATTTAGTGACTTGACCAATGAAACGTAAAATGTAAGGTTCTTATATACAATAAATTGCCATTTTGTATTCTGTATAGGGGGTCACCGTTCCCTAAATATGGGCGGTGAAGCATACATTGCTTGTTGGCTCACAGAAAAACGCTACGTTCAACGAGCGAGGCATGGAGAGCGTGATCAACTGTTATTCGATTCCGAGCAATTTATACTCGCATATGTTAATGGTTGTTGTCGTAATGTGTCGTAAGCGAGGCATGGGGGCAAGATCAGCTGTTATAGAACTCCGAGGAATTAGTACTCGCATATGTTAATGATTGGTGTCGTAACGTGTCCTAAGCGAGGTGTGGGGGTGTGATCAACTGTTATAGAATTCCAAGCAAGTAGTACTAGCATGTGTTAATGATTGTTATCGTAACACTACCAACTTAACGAAATAATTTGAAATATCGTTTACCCGGGAAATCTAAATTACGATTTCTGGGTACTTCATTGTCACAATGTAAATCTTTGTACATGAAAACCTATTTAAAACGATTTCAAAGTGATACACCCAAAAACGTGTTAACACTGTAGTAGTGTTGTGAGCGAACAAATACGACATACTTGAATATACTTACATTTCATCACAGAAGTAGTTGTGAGCGAGCAAACACTGCCTATATACTCGCTCTTCGCCGATGAAATTAGACAAGTAAGCACATACGTCTATTGCTATCGAAGCATGTCGTCCAATGATCAAGCGCAAAAGTAAATAAGCAAGTGGAAAAGTAAATAAAAAAGATTAACCCGCAATGCACTTCACACGATTATCACATCGTGAACGTCAAGCTTTGTATGTGCTTCGAAGAGAGTTAAGCTGAAAGGAAAGCTCAAAGTTCAGGCGAAAACGCTCTTTTGTTCAATATCCCCAATTTCGCTAATTCACCCCAAAAGATCGTGAGAGAGCCGAAAGCTTAGGCAAAAAGCTTTCCTTCGCTCGATCTCCCCAGTTTTGCATACTCACCATCCAAGCAAGCGAAACGAAGTGGGGAGGAAAACCTTTCGTGGAACGAGAGCGCACGTGTTCGGCTACTCAGCACCCTACCATCCTACCGGTTGTGCCAATGTTATAAGTTCCTACCTGGGGTCCTGCTGGCCACTCCCGGTTAGCCCCGTGGTACTTCCTACAGCTGCACTCACCTACACACCTACAAGCTATCAAAAGGGACCTCCTTGAATTTATACCATGTTTTTACTTAGTTTTATTACACTTATAGTGGTTTACATTACTATGTTCAGGTTCCTTTGTATTGCTAGTTGTTGGGTGTTGAGGACATGTCTCAGCGCTATGCTGGTTCGAGATCTCCCTGCTGGTTCACTGGCGCAGCTCCTTCGCTTGCCGATGGAAAAAGGTCCGCTCCGTAGGTGTGATGGCTAGTCGTCTCAGGTCGTACAGCTCCCGCTGGCCTCCGCGTGGATGCTTCGGTCTGGTGGTGTGGGTGGTGGTGTTCAAGGGCGTTTTCAGCCTCTTTTCGTAACCTCCTTAGTAATCGGCTTGCAACCAGCTCGGGACTCCGACTTGCTGGTGCCTGAAGGGGGTGGATCACTGGCACGAGGTGCCTGGCTTCACTTGTTGGCAAACGGTAGAGAGGTACACCCACACTGGCAAGCTTGGGTCCGGGGTACGATGCGGGGTTTCGTTTTTGTCTTGAGGCACTAACTACTGCGGTGGCTGCTCCACTTGGTCGGGAAGATCCTTCCTTCACCTGAAAGGAAATGTTGAATTAGTAATGGTGGCTATATATCGCTAACGCTTAAAGCAAAGAAAAACACGGCAAATTGCCAGCACCTCGCCATCAGCTAATATTTTCATTCGAACGAAATTCCTGCAGCACGGGACCCGATGTGCGTTCTTGCACATACGATTTTCAACTGTTTCGCATACCTTGCCAAAGAAGTTTAAATAGCGCTCTTTCGTGAGCTTTCAACCTTAATTCTCTTTTTTTTGTGTTTAGGAGGTGAATGCTGTTTATGCATAGAGTGCGGGACTCTCATGCTCGCAAGAAAGCGACTGCACTACCCACTGAACACCTTTCCTGTCATCCTGAGAACCTAGGGCCAGGTCTTGTTTTGTTACGCCGTGAGGCGCCTTCAAGCTGGGGGATCCCTCATCTATCGGGAGGGGAGAGGGGAAGAGGAAGTTCCTGACAAGCAATCCTCCAGCCCCAATGCCCCCAGCTGCAGTGAGTCCCTTTTATCTTTTAGGACTGCCCGAACATAATATGCCACCTGGTTTCATTTATCAACTGATTTGAGCATCATCGCAACTATATTATCCGATGTGAGCTCTCCCGTCTCCCTGTAGAGGTCCCTTAGCAACGCGACCCATTTTTGTGTGGTAGGCATTATCCTCCTCTCCTTAGCAAAACCGAAAATCGGAGGACCGTGACTTACCAATCTTGTACAGGTAAGACTGAAAACATTCGTCCCGCTCAAAAGCTGGGTCAGATAGAAGTCAGTCTCACCATGCCTTCGATTTAGCCACAGTTTCACATCCGAGGTAAGGCACCCAGTCTACCTTCCCTTCGTGTAATTCACTCAAGACTGCTGCCAATCGTTGTGTGAGCGTTGTCTCCCCTCACGGACAACCATCTCCCTCGCATCCTTGTTTTGGCGCATGTAAATAGCGTGGCGTTTTCGAGCAAAGAGGCAAATAGGTATCACACCTGTAATAGCTCTCACCACCAAATCAGAGACTGTCGGATACGAAGATGCAATCTTCAGTGCTCCTCTTCTCTGTACCTGTGCCAAACGTTTTTGGTATACCTCCTTACTGAGAGTGTCACCCCATACTTCTGCTCCGTATGGTAGCACTGCCCCTACAGCACTTATTAAGAGGCGTCTTCTTGATGGGCTGGGTCCCCCTACGTTGGTCATAAGTCGACTCAGAACCGATACTCCTGAAGCAGCCTTCTCAACCATTGCCCTGATTTGCTCAGGAAAATTCATCTACGTGCCGATCACTAGCCCCAGGTACTTCACCGATGGCTCCGATTTGATTCGCAGATCTCCAATACTGATCATCCTTTCGTTAGAGATTCTCTTTGTCAAGATGACCACTTTGGTTTTCTTCAGCGCTAAACTGAACCCGTGAGCAGTGATCCAGCCCCTCACTCGGTGCATTAGCGTACCTAGCCTAAGTTGCGCTTGTTCAACGGTACATACAGCGACCAGAGCCGCGACATAATCCGCATAGCCGATCAAGCGCGACTCATCTTGTATCTCCAGTCTTAGTAGCCCGTCGTAAGTCACACTCCATAGGTCCGGACCAAGGTTAGATCCCTGGTCAATAGCCAATGTAATTTCCATTCTTCGTTGGCCCTTAATTCTCTTAGAAAAAGCTGAGTAGCCGAACATGTGCGGTTTCGTTGCACGAAAGCTTTTCCTCTCCCCTCCGTCTCGCTTGCTCAGATGGTGAATATGCGAAACTGGGGAAATTGAGCGAAGAAGTGCTTTTTGCCTTAGTTTTTAGCTTTCTCACGATCTACTGGTGCGAATTAGCGAAACTGGGGACATTGAACAAGAGAGCGTTTTTGCCTGATCTTCCAGCTTTTCTTACAGCTTAACTCTCGTGGAAGCACACCCAAAGCTTGTCGTTTGCGATGTAATAATCATGTGAAGCGCATTGCGGGTTAATCTTTTATATTTACTTTTCCGCTTGCTTATATACTTTTACACTTGATCATTCGATGACATGCTTCGATAACAATGGGCGTATGTGCTTGCTTGCCTAATTTCATTGGCAAAGCGCGAGTATATAGGCAGTGTTTGCTCGCTCGCAACTACTTTAGTGATGGAGCATAAGTACGAGTATATTCGAGTATGTTGTACTTGTTCACTCGCAACAGCAGTTGTGGCCCCAAAAGTCACTAATGTAGTCGCGCTGTATCCATCAGATCTTTACTCTATTCCTTAATATTTTCCAACCTTGCCCATTGCATTCTTAAAGAAATTAAAACAGCTACAATATAGACTTAGGATACAATCATTCATAGCATTTAAGTTAAAGAACCATAATTTGTTAAATTGGAATTAAATTTAAAAACAAAAAGCTTTCAAGCTACATTGCATAAAATTATATTTTAATGCTGTCCGTCTTCGTTACTAGTAGTACTTGTGTGACAACCGGTCTTGCAATCAAAAGCGGAATGAAATTTGAGGCACAGATAATGGCCATAGAATTGGCATCTGTACTGTGTCAAACTTCACTTTTTCTTCGTAACATTTATAAATTCCTTTTTTCAGCTCTTTCTGTGTTTTGGTTTTGTTGTTCGTTTGTATTTGTCACAGTGGGGCTTGGGCAAATTTCTTGAATTCTGTTTAGAGCTGATTTAGTTACTGAATAAATACTTTTTCTTTTCTCCAAATGTTCTTTTATCAATTCTCTGCCTAGATTTCACATAAAGATCGTTCGTATTGGGACATCATTACCATTCCCCAGATAGATAACGTGTTCATTGATGCCCGCTATGTTCAGCAAGGGAAAAAAATCACCATAGGCTACCTGTGTGCTGGAGCACATTTTATCGAGAAAAATTTTTTAAGCTTCAAAATCTGTTGGATTCATGTTTTGCCAAAAATGAAATATAAAACAAGTTGGGTAAACAGACCTACGCTCATGTCAGAAGGGTTTTGTATTCAATTTACAAAATGCAGTCACCAGATCGAATCAAATCAAGATACATGTTAAAGACGATTTTATTAGAGAAAATATGAAATACGAAGATCATACTATTATTAACAAAGTTGAACGAATTTCGAATTCTGAGGTTTTTGTTATTGTTATACTCATAAATATCTCCCTTGATAATTATTTCAGATGTCCATTCGCGAGGGAGGAAACACATTTTTCATGTATTCTCCCCCTGTGCCCCCACCGAAGCAAAAACTGACTGTTTAAGAACTGTTTTGAAATGCTCCCATGAAAACGTTCATCTCATACTCATATCGGCTACGTTTGATGAATTTTTTTTCAGGGGCTATTCTCCTGTACTGTTATCATCGATTCATGGCCAATTTTTTCGAATCCTAGAATGGTTACAAAGCCCTTTTGCTAGGAGCTCTCTCCCACCTCCTTGACTTGTTTCACTTATGAGCATTAATTGTAGGTACTCATCTTTAGTCATTCATTAAATTGAATCAAATGTTCAAAGCATGCACCTTAAACGTTGAAGTTTGGAAAAAATAACTCAAAATTATCCAATTTTCGCATTTAAAACAGCCACTATTTTGTTTTACGATTACTGATACCACTAGCTGAACCGATTCTCAAAGATCTACATGACACCTATCATTCCTGAAATTTTCATGCAAATCCTAGCAAAACTGTAGTTTCTGAGTCGGTAAAAAGCGCATGTTGTTTCATAGCCATATGTTGCCATAGTAATAAATGCAGCGCACATTGTTTCATAGTAATACAGGAAAATTCAAACCACTATAACTTCGCTAAATATGATTCAATCTTTATGAAACTTTCAGGATAGATTAATATTGTAAATAGTCATCTGTGTGCTGAATTTCATAGAATTTAAGGGTACCATTAAGATTTTATTCAAGAAAACATAAAATCGATAAATCATACTATTACTGACAAAGTTGAGTGAATTGCGACTTCTCACGTATTTGTTGTTGTTGTACTCATCAAGGCCTACATTCGTGATTTTTTTCAGATTTTTTGGATGGAAGGTGTCCAATCGCGAGGGGGGGGACACAAATTTTTCGTGTATTTCCCCTCCCTGTGCGCCCCTCAAAGCGAACTTTGCCAAACTAGTACCTGTTTTGGAAAGTTCTCATCAAGACCTTTCATTTGATACCCATATCGGCTACTTTCAATGAAATTTTTTTTTCGGGGGGTCACTCCCCTATAAGGGGAGACCCCCTTAAATACCTTATAAAATTTTTTTGTAGTTGAACTTTGAAGAGAACACCACTTTACACCCACATACAAAATTTGATGTTTCTAGCTTCAGTAGTTCCCGAGAAAAACTGCTGTGACACACGGACGGACGGACGAACGGACGGACGGACAGACAGACGGACAGACGGACAGACAGGACGCGATTTTAGAAGGGTTTTGTAAAATTATTTTACAAAACCCTAAAAAATATCTTCAAGCCTCCTTAATTCTAAATTTTTGCGGATTCTAAATTTTTGTGTGACAAAGAACGGTGAAAAGTAGGCAGTCGTGAAGTGCGGTTCAGACGTTGAAGATTTATATGGCGTACAAAATTACGACGAAAGGTCCTACGCAGCAATAAAGACCCAACACGGAGGAGACTGTCAGCATGCGTGGCACAGACGCCTCGGGGATCGGAATATTGGCACAATCAAAGATTTAGCCCAAAAGTAATTGGCGATAGGCATATAGATTACAGACTGTGAACGGTGAGAAATATGCGAGTGCTGTGAAAAAGGGAAAATGGCTCGCAAGCCTTTTCCAAAGGAGTCCAATTATAGAGCACGGGCCATTCTCGACCTCATTCATACAAATATTTGTGGAGCCATGGAAACTGAGACGCTGGGAGGAAAAGGTATTTAATGACTCTCATCGATGACTATTGATGATACATGGCAGTGAACCTTTTGAAAACGAAGAATGAAGTGGAGTCCCAAATAAAACGATTTGTTCAGATGATGAAAATACAATTGAGAAAAACTGTAGTGTACAAGATCCGACCGAGTATAAAAATAAAGGATTACAAGATTTTTTTGCCGAAAGTGGAATGAGAGCGCAATATGCAGCTGAATACTTGCCGCAGAAAAATGGAGTCACCGGGCAAAAGAATAAATAGCTTATAGAAATGGCAAGGTGCATGCTTTTAGATGCAAATATGGATAAAAAGTATGAGAGCAAAGCCATAACTACAGCCAAATTTTCGCAGAATTTTTTGCCGACAAAAGCAGCAGAGTAAACTCCGTATGAGTTATGGTGCAATAAAAAGCCCTCCGTAAAAAATCTGCACAATTTCGGAAGTAAGGTAATTGTGCAAATGCGTAAGGAACTTTGAAAGAAATTAGATGAACGATCTACAGAACATATTTTTATCAGTTGTTTGGAAGAATCCACGCCCTGAAATTTATTAACTGGACAACAGGAGCACTCAAAGCATGTTGCAATACCACATTTTTTTATGAAAACTTCGCGAGAAATCGAATCAACGCCGATGGAAGTTCAGAAAAAGAGTAGGTTTTTTGAAGAAAACATACTCAGGAAGAATCCATTCAAGAAAGCAACAGCGAGGAGCAATCATCATATTCATGTGCAGGAGGAGAGGTTGCAGAAGCACAAGCAGAAGTAGCAGAAAGCGGCAACACACAAGAGGAAGTAGCAGAAAGTGACGACGTGCAAGCGGAATCAGCAAAAACTGGCGATACGTGAACTAATAAGATCAGCAAAGCACAAGCAAAAGCACAAGATGTCCTTACATGGAGGTCTGCAAGGGATAATATAATAGCCGCATCCAATTGGTACATATCAACTTCAAAGTTTGCAGAAATTTCGCAAGACGATCCAAAAAGCAGGAGTAAAGCACTATCAAGATCAAATAAAATGAATGGGAAAGATGGATGAAGAATATAATGCGCTTTTTCAAAACAGTACATGGGAAATTGTACCTACACCGTAAAAATTGAAATATTGTGACCTGTGAATGGGTTTTCAAAACTAAAAGGAACGAAGCCAGCGGGCCAAGCAAGTATAAGCCTAAGCTAGTTGCAGGTTGATTCTAAAAAGTTCAGCACAGATTATGATGAGTTTTTCACCCCCGTCGTAAAACAGATGATTTTCAAACTTCTGCTAGTCATCGCAAGTAAACGAAAAATGCTAGTGAAAGATTTCGATGCAAAGACTGCTTTTTTGAATGGCGATCTCAAGAAAATTATATATATGAAGCAACCAAAAGTATATGAAATAAAAATAAAGAAGGCCATATCATAGTCCATAAGCTGAAAAAGGGACTCTATCCTTTAAAGCAAGCTGCAAATTTTTGAACTAAAAAGTGGATTCACATTTGAAGAGTAATAATTTCATGCAGAGCAGTACTGATCCGTGCTTATATGTCAAAATAGACAAAAACAGTGTCGTGTTCATAGTCATAGATGTCAATGATTTTTTGATATCTGCTTAAGAACTTTCAGCCATCTACAGCACAGCAGCATTTTTTACAAGAAAATTTCATCTAGTTTTTTTTAACAAAGATACCTAGGAGTGGAAGTGAAAAACAACATGAATGGTTTTTTACTTCATAAAAGAAACGAAGTATTGAAACCAACCTAGCAGTAAATAAAGGTTGATTCATAACAAGTGAACACATGTTTGTCGAAAAAAAACATAGTTTTTGTAAAGATTGAGCTGTAATGTTTATTGACCATGAAAATTTGGTCCCTTACAATTAAATATGAAACATTTTTTTGGGCATATGTGCACCTCGTGCTGCTTTATAGACTATCAAACGATGATTGTAATTTTCGATGACATTTTTGCACATTTCCGGCGTTATTAGGCGTATGTTGGCTCGAATATTGTTTTATAATGCTTAAGTAGTCTAGGGAGTATCAGCGTAAATACGATCCTTCAGGAATTCCCAAAGGAAGAAGTCACAAGGAGTCAAATCACACAATCTCGCCGGCCAATTTATGGGTGGACCAAAAAATTCACGTAGAGCGCGAAATGCTTGCTCTGCCGATTCATTATTTTTGTAAAAAGTTTTAACAATAATAAAACGTTTGGCTGATGTGCATGATACCATGGTTAAAATTGCAAAAGACCAAACTGTCATAATCTGTTAATACATGGACCTGAAACTGGCGATAAATAAGAGTTAAGGTCCATTCACATGTGTACACTTGTTATGAATCACCCTATACAAGACCAGATATCAGCGCAAGTGTGGCTATACTCAGTCAGTCAAAAAAAAAACAGCCGACATAAGTGGATTGGACGGAGGTGAAAAAAACAACTCATTATTTGAAGGGCGCGAAGGGCTTTGCACTCATACTTGGTGGCAACGGACAAGAAGAATTAATCATCTATGCAGATGCGGATTGGGCAGAAAATCGGAGAATCGTAAATCAGACAGTGGTTATCTGTTTCAATTCATGAAGGTGACAGCAAACATGCGTGTCTCTATTATCTACTGAGGCAGAGCATATTTTTATTGTAGAACCTTGCCAAGAAGGTATGTGGCTACAGGAATTCATTGGACTTTTTTACATGCAGCGTGAAAAGTAAGCGCGCGAAACAGGTTATATGGGCAAGAAGAGAGAGGGGCAACGAGGAGACATGATGGTAAAAACACTCCAAAAGTTTCTAGGGTGAAACAGCGTAATACACACACATAAATGCATTTCGTATATCTTCCGGTCAGAAAAGCTTCTGGGCAGAGCATATAATCATTTTATATCGGACATTAAAGGGCGTCAGCTGGGTCTCTATCAATGAAAGTGCAGAGTGCAGTAAATATGTGCGTAAAAGATGAAATTTTATCTTCATTGCTTGAGTTTGCTGAATAGCAGGTAAAAATGGGTGCAATATACGATTTCCGGAGGAACATACATAGCAGTATAATGGACAGAAGCGACTACGAGGAGATAGTCGCGAGACTATGGTAATTTATGCATGTTAAATGGAAACGCACACACTGCGACTTTGCGGCATTTCAAAAATGTCGATTGTCGAAAAGATTTGCGTTTTTTCCTAAAATGGCTAGAGATGGTATGGGAATTATTACACATACACATACGTACGATGTGTATCGAATACAGGAATAGGCTGGGTGAGCTATGGGAGTGTGTAGAAAGGAAAGCATTGACGGAAAACAGGTTTTACGCCGCTATTTATAACGCCGAGTGTAAAAAAGCCCATTCACGAAAAAAAGTTAAACACGACCATTTTCAAAGATAAACAAAGTTGTTTAAAATTGATTGATAACAAGAGGAGCAGCCAGCGCACCAAACATCATTTTATGAAGAACATTAAAGGTAGGAAACTTATGAATTTTGAATATATCTCCACCAAAGAAATGACAGCCCACATTTTAACGAAGCCACTCAACAGGATCAAGTTTGAGTATTTTTCTGAAAGGGGCGGATTAAAATAAAGGAATTAACTGCTTATACTCGTTGAGGCACGGTTTTTGTATACAAGAAAAATATGCATGTAACTGAAGATTCACAAATGCTCGTTCAGTGTGAGAGCGATGAGCAACGATTGCATATCACGTCTCTGTGCTTTTAAATTTTAGTCACTTAAATGTATTATTTTCCTTACATTTTAACGTATCGTTTTATGCTACGTGTTTTGCTTTTATAATAAAATCAATTGTCATTAAAATAGAAAACAAAACATTCATTTGGCTTGCAGAAAGATTGAGGGTTATTGAAAAGAAATAATTTCGTGCATGCATTGGTTTGTACAGAAAGCTTGGGATGGGTTGGAAACACTTTGTATAGAATAGAAGAATATATCAAGCTGCTTAAGTGACGAGAGTGGATATCTTCATAATGAAACATTTTCGAAATCATATCGCAAGATCTGTCACTATGGGCGAAACCCCTGGATTTTATAGCCATTCCACCCTAGCTACCTGCAACTGGCTTCGTTCCTCCAGAACCATTCGTGTATTTGGACATGAATCGATATGTTGTTGATTCTGACGGTGTCCCAATTATATATCACATATGCAGAAGGGCCACCAATAAGATGATAAAATGTCCTCCGTAATTGAGTTCACGAGACTAACAATTCCAATGGAGATACTCATTTGCTAGATTCGTTGAGGCTGGTCGAGCTGAGATGAAGAAATCTAGGTATTAGTGTCTGAATGACAGTGTCTAAATTATTCGTTTTAATTTTCTGTTTTTGTGTTTTTCGTTACTTCGTTTTTGAGTTTCAGCTCATTATTGCTTCATGTAGTGTTGTTGTTTCTTTGTGTCACAAATTTAGGGATAGGTTTCAATATTTAGGATAGGTATATGTTATCGTTGTTGTGTTGGATCTTGAGATAAGGTTTAATGCTTAGGTTAGAATATTGTGCTAGCATTTGATTAGTATAAGATAACGTTTTTTCATTGAATTTTTTTTTTTTTTAATTAGGTTGTAACATATTAGATGTAGCATAAAAGTTCACTGTTGTGTTGAAACTATAAATAATTTTTGAATAGTGTTAGTTGATTTTTTTCTCCTTTTTCCAACTGAATCATAAAATATGTAACAGTCTTAATAAATTTGAATTTAATATTGTTTTTTTGATAAAATGTTTTTATTGAAAACGTACAACTTTAGAGAGCCATTTAGGCAATTATTTTGATTGTTTCGAATTTCCATTAAATTCTTTCAAAATTTGTAACGATTAGTATTGAATAACACACTTTTGACTTTAACTTTGGGCTGAATGGGCTATTATTTGTTGCTTATCGTTTGATTTCAGGAAAATAAATGTTTTTATAGGTAATTAAGAATCAATCGGACTTACAATTACAACTAATGTAATCATTTCTAGATTAGCTGTTATTTGCTAACATCTTCTAGATCTGTGCTATCGCTTACACCACTTGCTAAGTTTTTCTTATTATCTTTTAAATAAAAAAACGAACGCCACTGAAACTTGGAATCTCCATCGCTACATTATTCAAAGCTTACCGTAGATTCTTCCCCCTGTTCTCGGACTACTATTTTATTCATTCATTTTTGTTTGCTATTTATGCATGACGCAAGCCAATTGTTAATACATCGTCTTTCATTCAAAAACAGATTCCTTACTTTCCATTCATCAGCTGCACAAATACAACCGTTAGCCCCTAACTTTCCCATTGAATTCCTTCGAAATGTACTGCAAGTATTAACAGAGCATGCCTAGCGAAAAATACATCATTTGGGCGTCGTTCTGTATCTGAGTTTACTTAGAAGCTGAGATACTTCAATTAGACCGTACCTGAATTTCATGCCGGCTAGGTCAGGGAAAATGATTTTCACTGCAGGAAAGTTTCTTTTCTTCTAGCTCCTAAATATAGTCATTAATATCACGCATGAAAGCTTTCTTCCGTTACCTTGACTACAGCTCAATTTCCCGGGATACAAGCACATGCTTGGAAAATGTCTCAGAAACATTTTTGAAGCAACATTTCAGTGGAGAAGTTGATATGAGTGTTTATTCGCCTTGATACGGTTGCCAACAGGTGTATCGGAAATTCAATTAGAGTGTTGTTCCATTTGCGTTTTTAGGTGTAATTAAAAATTTAATAATATTCAATTAGGGGATTCCTTTTGTAACAAAATGCTCTAATGACGTCTGTTGATATCTAAGTGCGGCAAAAATTTGATACTATAAGTGGTTATGTCTTTTGCTATTTGATCTTTATTTTAAGTGAGAGCTCATTTGCCCTTGGAATGCATTTTTTTACGCCAAATTAACTATACTTCATAATAAAACGCGTGCTATCACAGCCACGTAGTGGGCTTATTACGTTTTCTTTCATTCCATGATCAAATTTCCTATATGAAATAAAGGTAAAATAAAATACTCATTACAGGCTGGGCTGTAATCGATATCACACGACCTTACCTCAACACTTTCACCCTTTTGGTAGCTTCAAAAAATAATTGTATGGCATGGGTGATTTATTGAGCAATATAAAACAATATGAGACATAAAAAAGTTTAAATTTTGATGTCGTTACTCGGAAACATCACAACAACTAGTAGTTGTAAACTTGAATTATGGCTCATCCCCTTGCAAGTCCTTACCATGCTCAAAACTGAAATGCACATTTGCCATTTATTGAATTTCTTAAAGTTGCTGGTATTACTGTCTGCATATTTTTCGTATAACGCCCCTGGATATATTGGGAGACTCTGCAAACACATTACCATGTCCTTTTCGTTCTACATCCCCACGGAGACGACATGAATCTTTGGTTATGGTATGGATTCAATGTGGAATGGAATGTTCGTGGTTAGTATTGCAGCCGGCTCGTATATGAGTGATAAAATATCTAGTGGGTATCGTAAGCACGTAAATGGGGTCGGTTATGCAAAAGGATATTTTCTATTATGAGCTCATTCTAGTAAATACCACAGAATGATAAAATTGATATGGGAGTGAGAACAGGAGGTAGTATTGAACTAATTTCCATGAACTTTAAGACGTGGCATTTATTTGTCTGAATAGAATCAGGTTTCGGAATGGGGAAGCAGGAACACGATTTTAGACAAAATAAATAGTTGTGTCCTTGCATTCTTATGAGGAAAGACATGGTTGGAGTGACAGAAACTTTATCTTAACTATATTCTGCTTGTATTCTATTTTGCGGCTTAAGTTTCTATGTATTACACTCGTCTGCTTGCATTCAAGTGAACTGCCTCAACATAAAATATGCAACCACCTCCAAAAACTCCAGCCACCCAAAATTTTGATAAGCCAAATAGTACAGGCAAAGAACTGAGAAATTTTTATGCACTGTGAAGCGTAATGAACCACAGGTACAACTGGGCGCGAGTAACATATGGGAATGTTCATTCACCCAACATCAATAATGGTCATTCACATAACACCAATAATGTGGATTCAACCGACAGTACAATTAGTTCAGGGCTAAACATTACGCCATATGATAAAAATGCTGTTAGCAGTCAATTACTCTTTCACCATAATTGCGACTCAACAGGGTCAGTTAAAACTGATGACACCAAAGGTAATAACGAATCAATAAAAGAGCAATCGACTGATCGATCATCAGTTGTTGTTACGATAGCCTAAGTTACACATCGGAAATAAAGTTAAATTATGTGAAGAAAACTGTTTCGTTTTTTAATACGAGTCTTTGGACAATGCATTATTGGCGCAGTCGGTGTTCCTTTATAAGGAAACGGCTTAAGGAAAGTGATTGGATCAAGATCGGAATAAAAGAAATTTGTGTTTAAAGTGGAAAACATAGTGTCGTGAAGATACGAAGAAACGGGCTGAACACAATTTTGTTCAAAGTGATATAGTGTCGTGAAGCAGAACTTTAGTACGATACTGAGTACAAGGTAATTAAAACTATTCGAAGTAAATATGGCACAACAGCAACTTGAACAGTGTCTGGTCGTCCTAACTGAAATCTTAGCCAGACAAAACCAGGGAAACAACTGGAGGACATCAGTGGAGAAGAGGATTAAGTATATGGAACCATTCAAGGGGGAGCCTGGAACGCTACCATCTTTCATTGCAACTGTAGCGCAGGTCTTAGATGAATACAACAATCGAGCACCACACGTATTCCAGATCATATACAACGAGAAGATAATTGGAGAAGCGAAGAACTATTTGGCAGAGGACATACCACAATCTTGGGTAACTTCCGTCCAGTAAAAGATCAGCTACAAATCATCAAGGAGATTAGTAATTTAAAGGTATTTACAATTCATCAATTATTTTTAAAAATTCAGGAAATTGTCGACTCTATTACAGAATATTCAGCATTTTGTGAGAATAGGGACCAAATTTTAACATGTTTAACCAGTGCATTAATCTTAAAAATAAAAGAATTAACAGCAGGTGCAGCAGCAGCAGAAATATATAATGAATTTTCGTTAGCTAACATACGTACAATTCTACATAAATATATTGACCAAGATAGATATAACTTAAATATTGAAAAATTTAATTCAATAAAAATAATAAATTTAAATGTGCAAAATAATAATTCTGGTGACTGTGATAAAAGTGCTTCAAACCTTACAAAAGAAAATCAATTCAGTTCACAGAAATATGATGTTAATAGAAATAACTAAGGCTGTATAATTCCAATCAATCTAGGTATCAGAAAAATTATAAAAGTTTCGCACAAAATAGATCAAGTCAACAAAAACTGGAGCCCATGGAGGTTGATAGTATTAGTAAGGAAAGTGTAGATTATTTAGATACAAATGAGTTTTTTTACCAACTAGCCTCGGAAGAAAAGAAAATTTATATTAAGGTCACTTTCAAAGGAAGAGGATACGTAGCAACGATTGATACAGGTTTGACAATCAGTCTTTTAATTCAAACAGAGGTCCAGCAGATCTATTTGAAGTTATTAAAGAAACCGCTGTTAAAGTTAATACCATTCAAGGTATAGTTACGAATCAAACAGAGCAAGTTAAAACGGAATGTCCTGAAAAATTTAATCAACCCATGAACGCCATTAGGAGGGAGTTCCCCAGCTTAAGTGAAGTCAAGGCAAGATTGACACGTGAAAACACAAGGGGGCAACGCATGGCTATTGTCGAACTAGCTGATAAAGACGCCCAGCAAATCCTGGCGAAGGGCAAAATTAAGATAGGTTGGGTGATCTGCAGGATACGGAGAAGAGCGATCCCTATCCGCTGCTTCAGATGCTTCGAATACGGACACACCGCGTATGGCTGTAGGGGACCCGACAGGAGATCTCTGTGCTACAAATGTGGTAAAACGGGGCACAAAAGGAAGGAGTGCACGAACGAGGCAAAATGCATTCTTTGCAAGGATGCTAAGCTAGCACCCGGTGACCTCAAACATGAGCCGGGGACAGGGAGATGCTGGGTTTTCAAGGAGGCCCTAACTAAAGCCAAATTGATACTCAAATGATCCGTATCCTGCAGGTCAATTTGCACCGAAGCACAAACGCCCAGGACCTACTTGAGCAGTTTGTGAGGGATAAGAAAGCTGACTTGCTGAGCGAGCAACATCATAACAAGGACTAACAAGCGTGGTACCCTGGCGAATCTGGTACCTCGGCCATCTGGGTTCGAGACAGCGCCCGCCTTCAGGTGCAGGGCCATGGACGCGGGGATGGTTTTGTGTGGGTGCGGTGTTCAGGGATAACATACTTCAGTGTTTATCTGACACCTAACGAGGCAATGCGATCTTTTCGAACGGAACTCGATGCCCTGGAGGACGCTGTCTCGAACACAGAGCGCCACATGCTGGTCGGGGGAGACTTCAACGCTAGAGCCATTGAATGGGGTATGCCACAATCCGACCCAAGGGGAAAGCAAATCTTGGACATGGTGGCCAGAACAGCGCTTTTTGTCCTAAATACTGGTAACACCCCTACTTTCCGCCGCTGGGGTTGCGTAGGAACCATACCTGATGTGACACTCGCTTCGGAGTCCCTGGTACCCAGAGTACACAACTGGCGAGTACTAGAGGACTACTCGGCTAGTGATCACCAGTATATAGCTGTTGAGATTCACGACGGTGCCACTCTGCGTGCATATGCCCAAACTTCAATCCTCGGATGGAGGACTGGGAGGATGAACGTTGAGAGGTTTGCAGACGCGCTTACGGCAGGCGCACCGTTGCTGGGAGCTCCACCAGGGAGTGGAGGGCCTACAGCCAAGGACTTGGTGAACTCAACTATGAGTACCATCATAGCTGCTTGCGAGTCTTCCATGCCCCGTCGGAGACCCCGACACGGTAAGCCTCCAGTATACTGGTGGTCAAACGAGATCGCCGAACAAAGAAGCGAGTGTCACAAACTTCGGCGAGAGGCCCAGCGGGCGCGAACACGGGAAGAGGCAGACACTAGGCTAGCAGCATACAGGTCCGGCAGGAAATATCTTCGCAGGCTTATTAACAAGAGCAAGGCCCGATGCTGGCAAGATCTCGTGGACGATGTAAATAGGGATCCGTGGGGCCTTGGCTACAAGCTGGTCATGGGGAAACTTGGTGCCCTACGGAAGCCTTGTATACATGACGCGGAAAAGATGGACACGATAGTGCGGGGACTCTGCCCCGCCCATCCCGTCCGTGTTGACGCTGTCTATGGCGAAACAGCAGTCGAGTGCCCACTTTTCACACAGCTGGAACTGGAGGAGGCAGTCCTCTCCCTGAAAGCGAGGAAGGCTCCAGGTCCAGATGGTGTTCCAGCTGAGGTTTTGCAGCTCGTCTATCACCATTGTCCTGACTTGCTGCTCAGCACATTCAACGCTTGCCTACGGGACGGGGTTTTCCCGGTACGATGGAAGGTGGCAAGGCTCGTGCTGGTCAGCAAGGGGAAGGGAAATCCCGAATCACCGTCTGTATACCGCCCGTTATGCATGCTAGACACGGCTGGGAAAGTGCTAGAGAAACTCATCAAGGGAAGACTCACTGACGCGATTCGTGCTGCTGGGGACTTATCTCCTCGGCAGTACGGCTTTAGAGCAGGACGTTCTACCATTGATGCGATTGCAGAAGTGGTGAACGCGGTCCAAAAGGCAGAGGCATATAGTCGCACCAAGCGACGTATCGTCCTGTTGGTGACACTCGACGTCAGGAATGCCTTCAACTTCGCTAGATGGGTGGATATTCTGGACACGCTGGAAAACTCTTTTCAAGTTCCATTATATCTAATGCGGCTTTTGAGGAACTACCTAAAGGACCGAAGCCTGCTCTACGACACGACACAGGGCCAACGAAGGATGGAAATTTCATCGGGTGTTGCCCAGGGATCTATTCTTGGTCCGGACCCGTGTAACGTGTCTTACGACGGGCTACTGAGACTTGAGATGCCAGATGAGTCGCGCTTGGTCGGCTATGCGGATGATGTTGCGGCTCTGGTCGCCGGACGCACCGTTGAACAAGCGCAACTTAGGCTAGGTATGCTAATGCGCCGAGTGAGGGACTGGATGACTGCTCGCGGGCTCAGTTTAGCACTGGAGAAAACCAAAGTGGTCATTTTGACAAAAAAGAGAATCCCTAGAGTAAGGATGATCAGTATTGGAGATATACAGATCGAATCGAAGCCAGCGGTGAAGTACCTGGGGCTACTGATCGACTCGAAGATGAGTTTCTCTGAGCAAATCAGGGCAACGGCTTGGAAGGCTGCTTCGGGAATATCGGCCCTGAGTCGACTTATGGCCAACGTAGGGGGACCCAGCCCATCAAGAAGACGCCTCTTGATGAGTGCTGTAGGGTCAGTGCTAATGTACGGAGCAGAGGTATGGGGCGACGCTCTCAGCAAGGAGGTATACCGAAAACGATTGGCACAGGTACAGAGAAGAGGAGCACTGAGAATTGCATCTTCGTATCCAACAGTCTCCGACTCGGCGGTGAGAGTGATTGCAGGCGTGATATCTGTCGCCCTCCTTGCTAGAGAGCGCCGCGCTATTTACCTGCGCCGAAACGAGGATGCGAGGGAGATGGTTGTCCGCGAGGAGAGACAACGCTCGCTCAAAAATTGGCAGCAGTCTTGGAGGAATCGCACGAAGGGAAGGTGGACTGCACGCCTCATCCCGGATGTGAGACCGTGGCTAAATTGAAGGCATGGTGAGACTGACTTCTATTTGACCCAGCTTTTGAGCGGGCACGGGTGTTTTCAGTCTCACCTGCACAAGATCGGCAAGTCATGGTCTCCCGATTGTCGGTTTTGCCCAGGAGAGGAGGACAATGCCTGTCACACATATTTTGCGTGTACCAAATGGGCCAGGCTGCGAAGGGAACTCTACAGGGAGACGCGAGAGCTCACCCTGGATAATATAGTTGCGGTGATGCTCGAATCGGTTGACAAATGGAACCAGGTGGCACATTATGCTCGGGCAGTCCTAAAATATAAAAGGGATTCACAGCAGCCGGAGGTGCTGGGGCTGGGGGATCGCTCTTCTGGGAATTCCTCTCTTCCCCTCTCCCCTCCCGCTTGGAAAGGGACTCCCCAGCTTGAAGGCGCCCCACGGCGTAACAAAACGAGACCTGGCCTGAAGTAATGTGTCAAACGGTTCCAGGCTAGGTTCTCAGATTGACAGGGGAGGTGTTTAGTGGGTAGTCCAAAGGTATCCTCCATGGGAGTCCCACACTGCCAGACTCGGCGGGCATAAATGCCTTCACCTCCCTACCACAAAAAAAAAAAAAAAACCCATGAACGCCAGGATAAGATGGACGAAAATCAATTAAAATAAACAATACGATTTTTAATAGGAATGGACTGGATTACAAAGAATGTTAAATTAATTGATATTCAACAGCAGGACGTATTGTTAATTAATGGTTTACATCTTCCGTTCTTAATAAAATCACTGGAAGAAGTGAATGTGCTAGATATAAGTGAAATATGTGACATTCGGACCGCTCATCTGAATAAAATAGAAAAGGATTCCATTGAAAAGCTTTTGAGCAAATACAGGAGATTAATGTTCAAGGAAGGAGACCAGTTAACCAACACAAATTTGGTGGTTCACCAAATCAAAACGACGACGGAACAACAAATAAATTCGAAATTATACAGATACCCGCCACAACATGAGGCTGAGGCTCGCAGACAAATGGAGGAAATGGAAAAACAAGGAATTATTAGAAAAAGTAATAGTCGGTACAGTTCACGTATAATCGTGATTCCGAAAAAAATGGATGATTCGGGACAACAAAAGTACCGAATTGTTGTAGACTATAGGAAGCTTAATCAAGTCACAATAGATGACAAATATCCCCTTCCTAATATTGATAGCATCTTAGATAAGTTGGGAAAAGCCCAATATTTTAGTACTTTGGATTTGGTGAAGGGATATCATCAGATACTGGTAGCAGAAGATGATATCGAAAAAACTGCTTTTGTTACTCCATCAGGTCTTTATGAGTATGTCAGAATGCCGCTTGGGTTGAAAAACGCTCCGGCAACGTTTCAGAGACTGATGAATAATATATTAAGTGAATATATCAATAAAATATGTGTGGTATATCTTGATGATATACTGATATTTTCAACATCTCTGGAAGAACATATATTATCATTAGACAAAATTTTTAACATTTTACAAAAGCACAATCTTAAAATACAAGCTGATAAGTGCAGCTATATGAAGAGGGACACCGAATTTTTAGGCCATGTATTAACGAAGGAGGGTATTCATCCAAATCCGAACAAAATCAAAGACATTGAAAATCTTAGTCTACCAAAGACCGAGAGACAACTAAAAGGGTTCTTGGGAATGACGGGTTTTTACAGAAAATTTATAAGAGATTACGCTAAAGTAGCGTACCCAATGATCAAATATTTGAAAAAAAAACGAAACAGTTTTCTTCACGTAATTTAACTTTATTTCCGAAGTGTAACTTAGGCTATCGTAACAATAACTGATGATCGATCAGTCAATTGCTCTTTTATTGATTCGTTATTACCTTTAGTGTCATCAGTTTTAACCGACCCAATTGAGTCGCAATTATGGTGAAAGAGCAATTGACTGCTAACAGTATTTTTAGCATATGGCGTAATGTTTAGCTCTGACCCAATTGTACTGTCGGTTGAATGCACATTATTGGAGTTATGTGAATGACCATTATTTATATTGGGTGAATGAACATTCACATATGTTCATCATATGCCTTCATCCAGAAATTGGCGACAACGGACAACGCTTGTCGCTACTAGCAGAGGCTTCACAGTAAGCTCCATACACTTCATATACCAGGCTATCCCAAAGAGGAGGTGAGCATCCATAGACGATGGCATATTCAACTAAATCGACCATGTTTTTGTATAAAAATGAGCAGCCATCAGCATTCTCAACACGCACTCATTCCGCGGAGCTGTCTGCAATTTGGACCAATACTTTATAAGGCTCAAGTCTCGATACCATATTTCAAAGAGCTGTAAATAAGGAAGATCAGCTACTCCAAGGTACCATATACACTAGCGAGATCATAGCTCAGTAGCGTCCACATGCATATCAGCACTGGAAAATCACACCAACATATCCCTGCAGGAAGCAAAAAGTTGTCACAACGTCAAAACTATGCGAAGACAGTAAAATATCAAAAGCGGCCGCAACTGGTATGACGAAGAGTGAAAAGTATCAGTGAAAGCAAAAGCCAAGCATACAACAAATATATGCAGTGATAAACTCGTGCTTAAAAACGAATACTATAACACCCTCCGATGGCACGATAAGAATGTGTGCTAAAGAAAGGAATGGCTAACCGTCAAAATAAACGTCTAACAGCTAAACGAAAACCAGACGCTACAGGATATAAGATCTGCATATTTCTTTACTAAATAATTAAGCGATGGCTTCAATCCACAAAGAGGTCTTTGGAAAAGTGTGCAAGGGGCAATCATGAGGAACCCAGTCGAGATAAAAAACAGATGGCTACAATATTTCCAGAAGTTTTTTACAGCATCCTTAACAACTACTTAAGCTGTGAACACTCCAGGAGCAGAACAAGAGATCACGGTTTGACTACCCACCAGATGGAAAGTACAGGTGGTAGTGCGTGATCTCAGAAAATATAAGGCACCTAATAGAATGCCAGCGGAACTGCTCCAGAGGGAGGCTTTCCATCTAAATAACCTTCTCTACCAACTAATATGCAGAATATGGTCAAGGAGGCGGTTACCAAAGGACTAGTAAAAAAGGATAATATGCACTGTATGCAAAATGGGGGCATGCTAAAATTGTTAAAATTATTGAGGCATGATTTTACGGTGTACGTATTATAAAGTGCTCTTTAAAATCATAGAGCATATCAGAGGTCTTCGAAGTAGGTTGTCTACAATTGCCCTAATATTTTCAGCTAGGTGTCAAAAATGTGCTGAGAATATAACATTAACATACAATAACAAGCATATAACAGTATCGACAGAAACGCCCTTTACAAAATAATGCTTGACTTTTGCGTCCCAATAAAACTAGGCTACATCATCAAAGTCTTGATGCTGAACACAAAATCTCTTGTTAAACGGTGAACTAACGCGCAGCTTTAAAATGGAGTCAGACAAAAAAAATAAATATACTTCTCCCATACTCTTTAATATTGCGCTGGAACACATCATCAGGAAGACAACAGCTGAAATTTTAGGTGCAATAATGTTCAACTTCACATAATTGATGGCATATGTCGGTTCAATCTCAGATGCCAAAGGAACATTTTTGACTCTAGAATCTGAAATAAACCAAATTGGCCTGCAATGAAACTGCAATGAAACAAAACTTAAATTAATGACACAAACGAGGAAGCGCACTCCACTCGAGCGATGCCTTGCCAAAAAAGACTATGACCTTGAAAGTATGAATAACTTTGCAATTTTTGGAGCTAACTTGGATAGAAGAGGTGCCAGAAAGGACAAGATTGGACACCACTTGAATACTTCAAATAAATCATTTTACTTTGCGCTTCCCATTCCAAGATCGTTACGCAGCAAATATAAGTTTCTTATTTATATTACGTATCACTAGTCCATCTTGTGCTGTTATATGGAAGTTAAACATGGACCCTGACCAGTCAATTTGAAAAGATAGTAAAAATATTTAAGCACAAAAGGGTTCAAAAAATTTACAGCCCAGTTAAAGGAGGAACATAGTAAAGAATTACAACGATGTCTTGCATGAGCTTTTAAATGAACCACATGTACCTTCTTCGTAGCACTACAGCCCCTCTTGGGTCTTCACTTCCTGCAATAAGTGCTTCCAACTGTCCCGGTCCATTGACCGCCTCCTCCAATTTTCAAATTTGAGCAGTGATGAACTGACTTCATCAACCGAGTCAGATCAGCATTTCCTCGGTTTCCCCATTCGTCTCTGGCCATCAGTTCTCCCAACGAATACCTTCTTGGGTATCCACTGTTCCTCCAGGTGGTTAATGTCACCAGCCCATTGCAGCTTTCGCAGCCTTATAACCGTTGTTACCTCCAGCTTGTCAAAAATTTCATACAGCCTATGGTAGTATCGAATTCGCCATTGGACCCCTCCAGCCTCGCTCTGATTATTTGGTTCAGAACCCGTTTTTCGAAGGCATTCAATATGTTTGCGGATGCTTGAGTTAAGGTCCATATTTCAGTCTTATGGCATATCACAGGTCTTATCACAGATTCGTTTACTTGGAGCTTTACTTTCCTGGGAATGTAGCTGATCTTCAAGATCGTCAAAATTGAAAAATATTTTTTTTTCGAGCTGTATTCTTTGGGGTATTTCGTCTCTTTTATTACCGGTTCACGTTATTTTGGCACCTAAACACACTCATTTGCCTAAATTTTTGATATTGTATTCGCCAAATGTGATATTTTGAGTGTTTGAGGTATTTTGCCTCAACTGCGTCATGAGCTGTTTTTAATCTCATTGGTTTGCAGCCCTGCTAGTTTTCCTTTGCTGTTTAGTTTCGGGAAAAGTTCTTCAGCAGTTTTCAATGACTGTTACAAAATATTGATGTCACCTGCATAGGCCACCACTTGGTTTGACTTGTATGATAACGTACCGCTTGTATCGTCAGGTTGCTGTCTGATGACTTATTCCAGAGCTAAATTGAAAAACAATGGGGTCAGCCCATCTCCCTGCTTAATTTCAATATTTCTTTCAAAAGCATCGGTGAGCTGGTTATTGATGGGGACTTGAGAGGTCGTTGACGTCATTACCATTTTGGTAAGACGGAGTAATTTGGCTGGGATGCCAAAGCAAAGCATTATTTGGATCAGTGCGTAACGATCAATACGGTGGTATATTGCTTAAGGTTAACGAAAATTTATGTACGTCTATGTTGAACCTCCAGCATTTCTCCAGTAGCTGCTTGACTGTGAAAAATTGGTCTGTTGTTGATCCACCTGCACTAAGGCCATCTTCAGAATTCCCAATAATACTTGTTACAACCGCGAAAGTCGCCGCAGTTGCAGACATTATGCTTCCGTAACCCAGGGTGCCGTACTGAGGATGAGACTTCCGGGACACCCTCTGCCCGTGCTGAGCCAGCCTGGACATGAAAACTAAAACGATTGAAAAAATACGGGAAAGGGGGAGGTCATATTGAGAAATGAAAAGTAATTTTTTAGCAAACCATGGCCGTTATATTTTATCAAAAAGTAATGTCCACAGCAAGTTCAACAATTTTGAAATACCAATAAAAAAAAACAGACCCCTCAATAATGTTTGTACAAATAAATCAAATAAGATGTTGATAAAAAAAGCAAATTACAATGATATGCAACGGATAAAAGAATGTCACAAAAAATGAAAAAAAAATTAATTGTTTACTTACCCTTTCTTTTTCTGTGGATCTCTAAACGCTCGGCGTAGGGCACCACAAAAAAAGAGGTGGGGTCAAAGAAAACATAAATAATTTTTAGTTTAAACTCATTAATTATAAATAAACGGCCAATTCATCCTATTATATAATCCGCCCGTGTATTTCGATTAATTTCAGCATTGGCTTATCTAGATAATTTCATCTATTATTTCTTCCACATAAGTTATTCAATAATTCAGTTTATTGTTAAATTTAAGCCCACTAAGTAATTCTATCTGACACTTGTATTAAAGGAACAAAGTCGGAAATAACGGAATCCACTTTTCTATCGTACAAAGAGGGCTTATCATATCACTTATTGCGAAAAAAAACCCTTTCTTGATGCAAATATGAAAATTCACAAATCCTACCTTCACTGTATGATCAGAAGGTGATCAACTCAATTACTTTGCATAATTTACACGATTTAAGTGTCGTTTTTTTTTTCTCCACTTCTCGTACCCACTAATTAGTTTTTCTTCCCTAAAACAAACACCAAGAAAAAACCGTTCTGCTACAAAAGTATTTTATTTACTACTTTCTTAGTTTTGACCAGTCCAACAGATTCTTAACTCTCTTTCCATTTTCAAGTTATCCCCTATCCATCTCAACTGTTTTTCTACTCTTAAAATTCAGATTTATTTAAATTTATTTAATTAATTCACAAAACTTCCAAATTCCACTTCCAAACAACTTTCATTCCCCGAATTTCACACGAAAAACTTTCACCGAAACCGCAAAAGAATTCCACTCTCTCTGCCAGCTAACCACTAAATCCCTCAAATCAAAAAACCCAACCCCGCAATCCTGTCATTCCCAATTACCGCTGATGCATCTGGGTAACGTAATCGAAGTTCAATACACTTCGATTCCGCTACCCACACATCTTTTCCATATTGGCACACGGCACAGTTTCCATTTTGCATATATGGTGATTTGCATAACCATGATAGCGTTTGGTTAGATACAAATCGTCATATGCAGGTATATACGGAAACAATTGCTTTTGCCGATATCCCAAAAAGAGTGTTTTCATGCGCACGGGGGAACTTCAACCCAGAGTCCCAGCAGACCCTCGGTCAAGAATCCACGACGCTACTAACAGAGCCACTTTCTGTTGATTTCCCATTCATCGAATTAGTAACTTCAACTATGCACCTTTCTTAATGGGCATGGAAATAAAATTTGTTAGCAGGGAAGCATGAATGCAATTTCGTTAGTATAACAAATGAAATTTGTCAGTGGGAGCAAATGAATAAAATTAGTTAGTATGACGGAAAGAATTAGTTTTGTTAGGAAAAAGGTATCGGATGAATTTTGTTAATGGGAAGTAATGAATGGAGTGTTGTTATTGGGAGAATTAAGATTATTGTTATATTATTATTATTATTTTTTTTATAATTAAAAGTAGTGTAAGAGGATAGAATTAATATGATGGAATGAAATAGACAAAGAAAAGAGTAGAAGTGCCCAAAAGAAGGTGGAGAGGTTTCGGCAGCAATTTGAAGTTGCAAACGGGAGGATCTCAGTACGCCCAAATTCACAACATGCTGTTGGCATACGGTCTGATTTTATTTTCTAAGAACTTTTGACAATATTTTGTGCGCCATACAAACCAGTGATATGCCTCTATATTTTTCGCACTGTAGCTGGTCACGTTTTTGCGGATAGGGAATATATTTGATTGGCTCCACTCGTTTGGCATATGTTCTTGGTGCCAAATGTGCTGGGTGATTTTATGCATGGCTTTCTGAACACCACTACTACCATATTTAATGAGCTTCACTGTAATCTCATCGATGCCCAGCGCTTTATTATTCTTTTGGTTTTTGATGGTAGAACGAATTTCATCCAGAGTTGGTGCAGCCAATGGATGCTCTCCGGAAATATATATTGGCTCGAATGTTCTGGAGCTGTGCGGAGAATTAAAGAGGTTCTTGAAATATGATGCTCAACTTTCCTTAGTTGTTGCGCTGATAACTACTCTTCAGGCTTTTTACTACTTTGTATGCTTGTCTTGTGCTGCTGCTCACTAGACTTACATTGATAATTTTCAATTGGTCGTCATAGTATTTTCATTCCTTAATTGTAATAATCTTATTCGCTACTCTTCTGAAATTTTCATAATGTTCTCCCTTTGTCCTACTTTCCTTTCTTCATATTCTTTGTACGCCTCAATCCTTTTGTCTACCGCATTCCGGTACTCATTATTGAATCAATTCTTCTTTTTTTTGCGTCAGGCTTGATGTCCGATCATCTATTCTGCACCGTGCTTAATTGTCGCTTTCACTTCTGCCAATAGCTCATCATAGTCCACGTGGGTAGTCTGTGCTCTGTGTGTATAATCCACGTGGGTAGTCTGTTGTCGGAGATACAGGCATAAACCCACTACCACTTTGTTCACAGACGCCGCTTGGAGCCTATCGATGTCAAATTTTTCTAGCATTAATGAATAAGTTTGCTCATTTAATGATCTGAGCTACAATTGGCTCCTTGGTATGTACGGACGTCAAGTATATTCAAGGCCCAATATTGCTAGATCAGAAAATGGATGATCTGATTTTGTGCGTTGCCATCCGGTGATACCTGGGTCATTTTATAAATGCGTCGATGTCTGAATAAAGTCAAACATATGACTAGATTGCTGCTACATGCAAAGTCAATCAGACACTAGCCATTGTCACTTGTTTCATCGTGGAGAGTATATCCTCCAGCCGTTTCCCGATGAGAAAGCTCATTTCTAACTTTGGCGTTGAAATCATCCAGAATTATTTTTGTGTCGTTTATAGAAAAGGCAGGTATCCAAAGTTGCTTTCGAATCAGTAGGATCCAATCAGAATTCTTAAGAGAACTAATAATGTCTTGTATCTCATACATGAATACAGAAACGCAAGAGCATAAATGAAAATCATATACCTGGACCGTCTTGCCCCTTATAATGCCCAGAAAGGTACATATATGATTGACGAAACATGTTTTTGGGGTAAAAGCAACTAAAACGGAGGCAGTGCTCTATGTTTACATAATCTTGCTACTCCATGTTAACATTATAGTTCCATCTTCAACCCAGTAACAAATTATATAGCAATGAATAAATCATCGTCAGAAAGATCAAGAAGATACTTAAATGATGAATTAAAAACAACGTCATTATAACAACGATAAGTATGGGCGTGATAATTAGTCACATTTATGGCATAATCTGTTTACCTCATCACCACAACAACAAGCACAGGTTTTGCAATCAAAACACAAATCACGTTATTGGCCCTTAAGTGATTAGGTGAATGCCATTTACGCACTAAGTTTGGGGCATCCATGCTTATAAGTGACTGAACTACTCGTTAAACTTCTCCCCTGTTATTCTGAGAACCTAGACTGGAACCGTTTGGCACATTAATTTAGGCCAGGTCCCATTTTGCTTTGCCATAATGTGCCTTCAAGCTGGGAGATCTCTTTTCCAGCGGGAGAGAGGAAGATGAATTGCCAGACAAGTGATACTCTAGCCCCGATTGCTGTGAGTCCTTTTTGTCTTTTTGGATTGCCCGAAAATAAAATGTCGCATGGTACCGTTCGTCACCTGATCCGAACATCACTACGACAATATTACCTGCAGTGAGCCCTTCCGTCTCTCTGTGGAAGTCTCGCTGCAGGCTGTCATATTTTTTGGCATGCAAAATTGTGTGGTAGGCATAGTCTTTTTCTCCTAGGAAAAATCGACAATCTGATGCAGGTAACACTGAAATCACCCATGATCGCTCAAAAGCTGGCTTAGATAAGCATGTCCCACTACGCCTTCGACTTAGTCCGGGTCTTTAGCCCAGTATAATTCACGTAATCTAACTTCTCTTCTTTCGATTCATCCAAAACTGCTGCCAATAATTTAGTGAGTGCTGCCTCTCCGTGCGGAGGATTGTCTCCCTCGTGTCTTATTTTTGACGCAGCTTAATATCACGGTACTCTCAAGCAAGTAGGGCAATAACTGTCACTGTAGTATATGAAGCTGCAATCCTCAGTGCTCTCCTTCTCTGTACCGGTGCCAAGCATTTTCGACACACCTTCTTGCCAGGAGCATCGCCCTATATTTAGTACTGAGCCTATGGCACTCATCAAGAGGCGTTTACTTGATGATTTGGGTCACCCTACCATAAGTCAACCCAGAACCGATGCACCTGAAGAAGCCTGCTCAGCCGTTGCTCCAATTTACTGAGAGAAACTAATCTTCAAGTCAATCACTGGCCCCATGGTGCCAATATTGGTCGTCCTTACTATGAGCACTTCCTACATTCTCAAGGTGACCACTATGATTTTCTTCAGTGCTTGGAAAAGGATTTCCAACGTATCCAGAACATCCACCCATCTGGCCATTTAAAGGCGATCCTAACGCCGGGTGTCACCATCAGAACGATCTGTTGACCACAGTCATCACCACAGCAACCGCATCAATGGTAGAGCGGTCTGCTCTAAAGCCATACTGTTGAGGAGGTAGGTCTCCAACAGCACGAATTGCATCAGTGAGTTTTCCCTTGATGAGTCTCTCTATCATATTTCCAGCCATGCCAAGCACGCATAACGGGTGATATGCATACGATGATCCGGAATTTCCCTTCCCTTTACCGAGCAGCATGAGGGTCATCACCTGCTATCGTACCGGGAAAGCCCTGTCCAGTTCTCACTGTGTGAAGAGTGGGCACTTCATTGCAATATTTTATTGAGCAATGGTGATAGGCAATTTCCTAAATCCATGTTTATCCACAAATTTTTAGGTACCTGGATTATTTTATACAGCCAATTTAAACGGATATGCGTCAAACACCATCCAAGCCATCATCAACAAAAAAACTAAAAAGATGCGACTCAACAACCTTGATAACATAAAAAGATGTACGTAAACGAATCGCAACTCACACAAATCGAAAGACATCAAAAAAATTTTGAAACAACACAACATCGAGCTGGTGACATCAAGCCGCAAACTTACAATGCATGCCCAACTAGGGTCGACAAAGGATCCAAAAACCATTGATGATGCTAGTGGAATCTACAAGGTTACATGCACCGAGTGCCCCAAAGTATACATTGGGCAAACAATGTGGCTGATTCCGGAATGGTTCAAAGAGCATGTCCAAGTAGCAGCCATTACAGTAAAGTACTGTACCACTCAGACAAAATCAGTCGTTGCCAAGCACATCCTGAATGAACACCACCACATCGACATTAACAACGTAGAAATCATCAAACAACATAGAAATCATAATTTCCTTTTTTTTTTTCTTTTGATAAGGCGCTTCATGTCTATTTACGGGCTTTATAATTTTAGATAATTTTCTGATCGGTCGCTGTTGATTAAAAACGTTGAAGCCATCTCTCGCTAAAGGGTCTCGGTCTGTTGCAAATTTCTCTTCCACTGGAACGCTGGAATTATCCGAGTGCTCGACACGTTGATTTGGTAACCTTGGAATATGGATCGAATTACGCACATATTAATTTCGTCCCACACGAACGATGTATGAGCTCGCGTTGGTAGACTTCACGATGACGCCTGGTTCCCACTGTTTAGTTTTGACGTTAACTTTGGTGAAAACATTTTCTCTTCGTTTAAACGACGAAGATTTTTGGTTCCACGATCGTAATATTTCTTCGAATACTCCCGGTTTTTGATTATGGACTCCTGAACATTATTCGTTACTCGTTGTTCGTAATCAGCTGAAGGAATATTACATCGCAACCATCGACAAAAGATTCGCTTTGCAGGACTAGATCCGATTTGGTTGGGAGTGTTTTGCCATACTAACAGAGCTTTGTAGAAGTCCTCGTTGAAATCTAAACATTTTATGATCATCGTTTTCGCCATTTTCACAGATGCTTCCACTTTACCATTACCTTGCTGGTGATGAGGACTTGATGTCGTGTGTTGGAAGTTCAATTCTTTAGAAAACTGTTTAAATTCGTGTCCAATGTATTGTTGACCATTGTCCGATATCACCTTCTTTGGTACGCCATGCCTTGCAAAATTTTGTTTGCATATTAGAATTACAGATTTTGCAGTCATGTCTGCAAGCTCATCAATTTCAAAATAGTCAGAGTGATGGTCTACGGTGATTAAGAAACGATGAACGCGATTCGTAATTGTAACTTCAAAAATATCCATTGATACAATTTCAAACGGATTTGCTGGGAACTCGTGCGTTATCATTGGCTCTCGTTGTTGCTGTTTCGAATATTTTATGCAAGTATTGCAGTTTTCGATTATTGATTTTACATGACCATTTATTCCTGGCCAAAAAACAGTTTCTCTGGCTAATTTGAGAGTATTTTCGATTCCGGAATGGCTTGTATGCAATCTGGTTAAGATCGTCTTTCGTGAAGAAACTGGTATGAGAATACGATTTCGTTTTTAGATCAAAACGTCTTGTATTGTTAGGAGTTCTTTTTAAGCCAAGTATTGTTTGAGTGTTTCGTTTAATTTGTTCTTAAAATTTGGCCAACTGTTTTGTATTTTCTCGTATAATTCTATCATTGCTGGATCATTTTTTGTTTCTTCTATTATTCTTTTCGTCGTGTTATCACTTATTGGCAATTCATCAATGCAATTTATATTTTCTATTGTTTTTTGTTTCATCTGCCTTTATTCCATTCTTAGTAAGTATATGGCCATATAATTTTAACCTCTTTCATGCTCAGGTTTATCTTCTCCTTGTTGAGTTTAACGCGTTCCGCCTCAAGTCGTTCAAGAAGCTTGCGTAGATTCCTGTTGTGATTGGTTAGCGCTTCTTCATCGATTTGGCCACAGCCAAATATTAAAATGTCATCTGCAATGTTAATTACACCATTTAATCCACTTAAAATTTCTGTGAGTGCAATTTGAAATAATTCCATTACTGGTTTTATACCAAAAGGCATCCTTAAAAACTTGTAGTTTCCAAAGGGTGTGCTGAATAAGGTTAGATCACTGCTGCTTTTGTCCAGTTTCAGCTGCCAAAATCCTTTTTTTGCATCAACTGTTGAACATATTTTAGCGTTTGCTAGACTCGGTAAAGCTTCTTGTAGCGTCTTCGATGTGAATCGAACGTCTTTCAGATGTTTATTGAATTCGCGTGGATCTAGGTACAATCGAAATTTTTCGTTTCTCTTGACCAAAACGATGTTGTTCAGCCAAGGCGTTGGTTCAATTTGCTTTTCAATGACTCCATCGCTTTCCATTTCATTTAAAATTGAACGGAGGTTATTATGTAACGCGATTGGAACTCGTCGTGGCGTTTGCTTTCTAGGCACAACATTTTCTTGTAGTTCAATTTTCACCTCACCTTTGAATTCTCCGAGTCCTTCGAAAACAGATACGTACTCCTGGCAAATTCGTTCTGCTTCTGAAAAAAAATTGTTTACGTTGAAGCAAAGTTTGATTAAATTCATCTTCTGGCAGGTGCTTGCTGAGAGTAGTGGTGCATGATCTCCGGTCACTATTTCAAAAGTTTCATTGTAAATATTATCTTTATGTTTTAACTGCAACAGTATGTGGCGTCCACATGCTCACCGCAAGGAGCGCATCAAGCAGATAGTGAGTTAGTGAATTTCACAACTCATGTCAACGAGACGCTCACTTCGTTCGCAACCTTCGACGAGTCAACATCGTGCGCGCCAACATGTAGTCCTTGACTACACTCTTTTCTATACTTGTAACTCTGTTCATTAGTTTTAGTAATAAAGTTATATTTGTGTTTTAATAAGTATTATTCTTTCTTTCTCATGGGGATCGCGCATAGCTTATTAATAATCCCCATAGTGGTGACCCCGTTTTTGTTCGCATTTTTGTTACACGAGTCATGTGCTCGCCATCTTTTTATTATCGCCGCAGGTCGTAGCTTCACGAGTCAGCGCAAGACGCCGCATGCAATCCCGACATGCCCGATCACGCACCGACCCCCATACGCATGCCCGAACAGACGCCGCGTTCGCATGTGTACGTCACACCGCCTCGATCGCATGTTCGATTGCGCCGCCAACACGCCGCACAGTGTCGCATGCCCGACACCGCACAGTGTCGCATGCCCGACCCTGCACCGTGTCGCATGCCCGACCCCGCACAGTGTCGCATGCCCGACCCCGCACAGTGTCGCACGCCCGACCCCGCACCGTGTCGCATGCCCGACCCCGCACAGTGTCGCATGCCCGACCTCGCACAGTGTCGCATGCCCGACCTCGCACAGCAACATTCACGACAAGCGCATCTTCTCAACACGTGCTACGCAACCCGCCATTGCTCCAGCCTCATTTACGGCATTTTTTCAACGCCATTTTTGGGATCGTGACATTCTCATCGAAATGTCACTTGGGAGGGAGTACTGTGGCGTCCACATGCTCACCGCAAGGAGCGCATCAAGCAGATAGTGAGTTAGTGAATTTCACAACTCATGTCAACGAGACGCTCACTTCGTTCGCAACCTTCGACGAGTCAACATCGTGCGCGCCAACATGTAGTCCTTGACTACACTCTTTTCTATACTTGTAACTCTGTTCATTAGTTTTAGTAATAAAGTTATATTTGTGTTTTAATAAGTATTATTCTTTCTTTCTCATGGGGATCGCGCATAGCTTATTAATAATCCCCATAAGTACTTTACCCAATGGCACTATTATGTTATTCCTGAATGCTTGCAATTTCGTTGTTGTTGGCGTTGCTACTATTTTTCGTTGTTGTGTGACACGCTTCAACTTGTTTTGTCCGATTATATTGTAGGTAGCTCCCGTATCTAGAATACATTTGACGTTCCTGAATATGTCGCTCTGTTGTCTGATGTCTAAATCAATTGTTACCAGATTAGTGTTGTCACTTAGTGTTAGTATTAGTTGTTGCTCATTTTGTAGACTTTTAACGTGTTTAATGTTGGATGTTCGATTGTTGCTTGTACTCGTATTAGTTGACATATATACAGATGCGTAGTGTCCATGTTTGCTACACTTTCTACACACCGCAGATCTCGCTGGGCATTCCCTCAGATTTTTATCGTACTGGTATCCGCAGTATTTGCATAACTGTTCATTATTTCGGTCCATTTTTGGCTTATATGCTTTATTGGTTGCAATTTTGCGCACTTTGCTGACAATGTCGGTAGTATTGCCTGCGTGAACGTTACTCGTACTATAAGATTGTAATTCCCTTAATTGTTTTGCGCCATTTTCTCTTGGTTTGCAAATATCAATTGCTTTTGACAAAGTAATGTCTGTATCTAGCCAAAGTTTTTCCTTGAGTCCTATATCTTTTATGGAGCATATTATCTTGTCGAGCAGTATATCATCCGACAAATCTCCGTTTTGCGTATTTTTATTCAACTCTCGTAGACGCGCAAAGTATTCGTCATAGGTTTCATTTTGGTTTTGAGTCGCTAGGTTGAAAATCGTTCGCTCATACCTTTTATTAACTCGTGGTGTTAGATTCTTCTTGATAGCTTTCAGTATATTTTCAGCCGTCGATTTTTCTTGCTCGGGTAGAGGTAGATTGCCGTACATTTGAAATACGTCATTTCCTATCGCAGTTAGAAGAATCGCTTTCTTTCTTTCCTCGGGCTTTTTATCGAGTCCACTGGCGATGACATAGTTGTTCCATCTTTCTTCGAAATGCTTGAAATTCTGAGGAATATCGCCTACCTTGATGTTCAATGGCTCCGGTAGAGGGATATTCACGTATGCTGTTGCTTGTTGCGAATTCACAGTTTGCTCCAAGTCTGAATTCGGCTGGCTGATGCTTGTTGCGTGTTTAGATTTTGTTCCAATGCCAATAGTCTACTGGTTAGCACGCTGAGTGCTCGTTTATTTTCGTCTTCGGCCATTTTTCTGGTTTTCGTGGGCACTTTTCAAAATTTTCACAGACTGGCACCTTGCTTTAATGTTGCTCGTTTCGTGTGTTTAGCACTGTTTTGTTCATAGGCTTAAAGTTTTATAAAACACACCGAGTTATAATAATTCAAATAGTTTATTCACTAACAGGTATTCAACTCATTTAATACAATTTGATGCAAGATATTTAACTTGATATTGGCGCACAATATCACATGTTGCGGCTCGAAAGGTTAAGAAGGAAGTGCCCAAAATATCGGGATGCAAATTTGTATAATGAACTATGACTGTATTAGTAAAAAGAGCAAATATATTTCATTTGTATACATATATAACACCAACTATCCGCGCTAACTTTAAGAAAATATAATTGACAATAATCAAAATAATACAATCTCGTTAATCATGGTGAGCAAATAATTGCTCACGGATAGAAGGGAGCTAGGGTGTTAAATCGCACCAGCTTCAAGGAAAACGAATCCAAGGGGAAACGAGTCGATAGCCCAAAGTAAATTAGACGTGATGGAATCACTTAAGACAATCCAGGTACCGTGAGATTTGCGGATGAACACGGACTTAAGGAATAGCCCATCACCTTTGTTCAATAAAATATTGTAATTAGGCTAATAAGTATGAACCGTGTACAGAATTCTAGGAATGCAACTTTATTAAATGTATCTAGTTTATAAGCATATTCAGAAGTCTAAAATAATCATTGTACTGAAGAAGACCATAGATAATGGTCGAAAATGCGTTTTGCAAGAAAAATAAAAGTTATCTAATGTCTAAAAAAAAAGAAGTGCCTTCAACATGGATGGGATGTGCGGGAAAAGTGCTGGCTTTATCTCATTCATCCATTCTGCTTCATGTACATATGCAAAGCATCCGTAGGGCGCCAAGTTCGCGGTTTGACTATAAGTAAGTCGCGTTT
This sequence comes from Odontomyia ornata, assembly GCA_963969285.1. Lineage (NCBI taxonomy): Eukaryota > Metazoa > Arthropoda > Insecta > Diptera > Stratiomyidae > Odontomyia > Odontomyia ornata. The sequence continues at coordinate 104,449,908 of OZ017742.1, read as the reverse complement.
CAACTGTTCGAAGTCATCTTCTTGAAGATGACTTCGAAAAGTCGTGCCACGTTTTAAGTAAAATGATACAAGGCTCGACTGGAATACGAAATCATATTTCTTTAGGCCTTCCATCTTGCGAAAGAGTAAGCAGAACATTCACTTATTTATATTATGAATACATTTTCTTTTCAGTTAGCGTTTTGGCAGGTGGTTGTAGTTTGATCAAGATAAATTCATAAAAGGATTCAACTCTTTTGCCGGAGTCCAAACAGCCCCACATTTGGTGGAAGGCATACAGAAATGAGCACCCAGAGCCAGATTCACGCTTGTTGGTTCCTTCAACTGAACCTGCATGGTCAGTTTCATGACAAAGAAACTAAAACCATTGTCAGAGTTCTAACGTGGTATTACTTCGACGAAGACGGTTAGCTTATAAACCGGATTCGGTTACAGTCCATATATATTTCTGTTGCTTGCGCGTTAGAAGAAAACAGAATCTAGAATACCAAAATCGCTAGCCCAGTATGTAAATCATAATGGGGATCAGAGAATAGACCATAGACGAACGATATCTTGTTAGATAATACACATGATAATGCCAGAGAAGTGCCTACTAGATGCAGCTCTGCTCTTCTGCTAGTACTGCCAACGAATCCAATAGACACTGAGATTATTTAACACTATGCATGATGCAACATGTGAGGCAATCTAACAACACTCTAATACTAGTCTTATGGATAGTGCAACTTGTAGTAACTCCACTTGCGGTGATATTATCACATATTTAAATCTTTCACTCTATACCAATAATTAATACTTTCCATTTTAAATGCATCTTCTTTCTGAAAATACATAAAATGGACTATTTAAATCTAGCCCCATGCTTGCTTTTTCCGCAACAACTGAGGAATGCCATCCATGAATCATGCCAACAAATTAATTCGCATATCCTGTCTCCAGATCATATCAAATTCAAACAGCTTATATTCATAACTACTTCTAAAGCATATTCCATTCTTACATATGTATATATTAGAACTTAGTCTTGTATCTAAGTGAAACTGATTGTGTGAAAATTTTATGCATACTACCATCATATCTCTGTTGGGATCGATCCTTTCTACAAGTGGCAGAGTCTTAGCAATTAATCACTTTACAACCTGTTTCCATGTCCAAGATAACAATCGAATATGTAAAGTGTATGTTCGGAACATATCATGAAGTTAATATCGTCGGTATAACGTATTCATATGAGAATGCACTTGAAATGATGAGTGAAATTGATCCAGTTAACCACCGTTTGTTTCTAAGTGGTAGATTGCATGTAAGGGAGCAATATCGTTTTCGTTATGTGAGAAATTCAATAACATGTAAGAGAACTTTAATCACTCAATCATCATTTAAGCATGCTTTAAATTTTATTTTATAAATATACCTAAGAAAGTTACTTTTGGTAAGAAGAGTCCTGAAAGTTCTTTTAAAATACTTAAACTATTCATTCTGAAATTCGATTTTAATCTGTCAATTAATAGACCACTATTGCTTTAAAAGTTGTTAGAAAACTAAATTTAAATCGATTTTGTTTAAGGTATTATGATGGTTGAGCAAGCCGCAAATGGTCGATGGTTTTCACTAGGCATAGATTATTATACCTTTCCTTCTTTGCAAAAATGCTCAGACTCATTCTAAACTTCCCTTTAGTTAGCATAGTCAAAGTCAAAAGTGCTTTATTCAATACTAGTCATTATAAACTATAAAAGAATGTAAAGCAAATTCCAAATAATAAAAATATTAAAAACTTTATGGCCCATACGGCTCTGTTAATTTATACATTATTAATCAATAACATTTAATCAAAACACAATTTGAACCTTTAAAGCCTTGCTGCTTAGCAGCCGAATCGTTACATCAAAGACGTTAATAAACAAAAAAACAATTTAGCCAGTTAGACGAAAGTCCACATTAAACCATAAATAACAAACGTTGTAACTGCCATAAATATTGTAGGTACATATTATAAAAATCTGTACTATTCATAGCCACTGACACTATCAAAAACCTCATAGAAAAATAAGGACAAGACAATTACAATATCAAAATTAATCATCCTCTCAAAAACGCATAGAAAGATAGATACAAAAAATTACAATTTACAAACTAATTATATTTATAGGCACTATCAAAAGCCTCATAGAAAATCGATACAAAGAATAATAAATAAATGCAATTTATAAACTAATTATAATATCGAATGCAGTATAGAGAAACAAAACAAATTATAAGCAAAATCAACTAAACAACAAAAAAATATTCTGAAGTATACCCCTAAGACCATCGTATTAAAAGTAAAACGTCGCCCAATATACATCATAGCGATGCGATTCAAGGTCAGGAAGGACCAATAGAGCCAAGGACGGAGAACACGGAAGTAACAGACTATGCATTTAGACACACAGCCGCGATGATATGCAGTTGGAAATTTGATCATCACAAACGCGTTAGCAGATGATTCTTTACGTTCCGGGATAAAAACAAAACCATGCATTCAAACACACAGCCACGATGATATGTAACTTCATCCCCGCAAACGTTTAGTGGACTATTGTTAGTAATTCTAAGGAAGAAGAAAATTAAATTGAAGAAAATGCAAGTTCAGTAGTTCATCTGACTAGATATTGAGCTTTATTCAATGAAGGTAATTGAATTGAAGAGAATGCAAATTCAATATTTCACTTGACTGAAATTATTGAACTCTGTCCAATAAAAAAAATAGATTGAAGCAAATGCAAGTTCAGCATCTTAACTGGCATGGAGTACGGAACTTTGTTCGTAAAAGAAAATTGATTGAAGAATATACACGGTCAGCAGAAATGAAATGTGAAATTCTGATCGATCGGGAAACAGATCAATAGCCCTGGTTGGCGGCGTCAGCACCTTACGTGTATAAAATTGCCGTCTGTGCTTTTCCAGCAAGTGAAGACGAAAATTGGCACCTCGGCTTTAGCCTGGTCACAATCAATTTTAACCCAACTGGGTCCTTTGGTCCCACCATCGAATAGGACTTCTTGGCTTATGTCTAATCCTGGGCATCCTGTCGTTACTTCGGCTCTTCGGCTTACACCTGGCCAGTCTTCACTAGCCACCATTCACCGCTGGCCCTACCATCGAATAGGACTCCTTGGGTTATGCCTGATTCTGGGCATTCCGTTGTTACATCGGCTCTTCAGCTTATGCCTGGCCGGTCATCATCGGTCACTGTTTACCGCCAGAACCAGCATCAAATAGGACTCCTTTGCTTATGCCTAGCTGATCTTTAACAGTCGCCGTTTGCCGGTAGCCCCACCATCGAAAAGGACTCCTTGGCTTACGCCTGGTCCTGGGCATCTTTTCGTTACATTGGCTCCTCGGCTTACGCCTGGCCGGTTGTCATCAATCGCCGTTCGCCACTAGCCTCAACATCGAAAACGACTCCTTGGCTTACGCCTTGTCCTGGGCATCTCGTCGTTACATCTGCTCCTCTGCTTACGCCTGGCCGGTCTTCATTAGTCACCATTTGCCGCCGGTTCAACAATTGAATAGGACTCCTTAGCTTACACCTGGTCCTGGGCATCCCGTCATTACATCAGTTCCTCGGCTTTTGTCTGGCCGGTCTTCATCAATTGCCGTTCACCGCCGAGCCCACCATCGAAAGGCTTTCTTGGCTTACGCCTGGTTCTGGGCATCCTGTCGTAGCATTGGCTCCTCGACTTACGCCTGGTTGGTCTTCATCGGTCATCGTTCGTCGCAGGTGCCACCGTTGAATAGGATTCCTTGGCTTATGCCTAGTTCTGGGCACCCTGTTGTTACATCGGCTCCTCCGCTTACACCTGGCCAGTTTACATCAGTCGCCATTCACCGCTAGCCCCACCATCAAATAGAACTTCTTGACTTTTGCCTGTTCCTGGGCATCCTGTCGTTACATCGGCTCCTCCGCTTACGCCTGGCCGGTTTACATCAGTCACCGTTTGCCGCCGGCCCCACCATCAAATAGGACTCCTTGGCCTACGCCTGGTCCTGGGCATCCTTTCGTTACATCGACTCCTCGGCTTACGATAGGCCGGTCTTCATCAGTTGCCGTTCACCGCCCGCCTCACCATCGGATAGGGAACTTCAGCTTACGCCTGGTTCTGGGCATATTTTCGTTACATCGGCTTCTCAGTACTCCCCAGGTCTGGTCAATGGTAAGTGGCTTCCACGTGACTATCCGCTTCCATCCGCTTCCATCCGCAAGATCCCTGATTCCTCTAGTTATCCATTCTTTTTATTCACAGGCTCCAGTTAGCTCGAGAGGAACCAAGAAGCGTTTTGAGGCTCCCTACGCTGCCACGCCCCACTCAAAACCCACTGAGCTACAGTTCCGCAGACAACCATCAGGCTCTCGTTAGGCTTCGTTCTCACGGTGGAACCTCTATCTGCCCATCGGCCCGTCACGTTGGAAGAGTATAAGGCTCAGCAGCGGCAGAAATAACAGCCCATAGCTGGGCATAAGTGCCGCGCAGACGAGGCCAGCAAGCCAAGTTGCGGCACCAACTGGAGGTGCTGGTTTGTCTAGTTTGGGTCAGTGGCACACCGGAGGAGAAACCCCGTTTCTGCGATTGCCAGCTACATGAATCAAAAGTGGTTGGAACCATTATTTATAACGTTATAATATAACAAATATAACAACCTGCACAGTGATCCACCTCTTACTTTTTGTTTCTGTTTTTCTTTTTTAGAATAGGTAACTCTTGTACTAATTCTGAATAAAAAAAAATCTATTTTTTAATAACGAAAGTGCAAAATTTTTGACGTATGATTTCTCATACCCTAGGCTTTAGCGAAGGTTTGTAAGTGACTATTTTCATTCATAGCATTTTACTACAGAGGAGTCTGTCGTTAGCTCTCCACGAATGTGACAGGCGCTGGGTGTCAATTTCGAGGTCGGTATCTGTCGATGGACTTCCAGCCCAGCCAGCTGAATTAAATTAGGTAATAATCATATGGTGAAGCGTGATGCCAACCACATCAGCTTCTAAGTACCGATTTGGTCATGAAATGAGATGCTCGACCTCATCTCAACACCCAGGTTCGATAGACTGTTTTGCGACGATTATTATTATTTTATCACAGGGAAGAGGAAAACGTTTTCAAATCATTTATAAGCTTTTATTTTTGCACAAAAAAGAAAAAAACCAGAGTTTGCTTTTATAATACAAAAAATCCCCGTTGCCAGCACCAGCCGTAAAGGTAAATTTCTCGTATGTAGCGTAAGGTTTCGAAAAAGAAATTGGCTTATCTACTACTGGACTTCTTACTGCAATTTTTGTAGCACTACATGGGTATTTATTAACAGAAAGGATCTGCCGCCGTTCCTAATTGGAGACCCTTCATAGAGGCGCAAATATTTTGCTAATTAAATTGAGTTACACACGTATGGATCACATATTGAAAATCGGCGGGTAAAAAATTGTTATAAAGATATTTTTATTCGTTTCGCCCTTCTCACATTTGCTGTTTATACATTTCACAGTGGTTATCAAACAAAGGTGATAACTTTTTGGCTTAAATAGCTCAAATAGTTAATTTCAAAAGATTTCCATAAAAGTTTAATCGGCACTTGCATTGCCATTAATATATACATTTTCGATTCTTTTCTGAACCATCAGGGGCCGTTATTTTGAATTTTTATTGAAAACGGCTGCTAAAATTATTAAGCTGTAAATTTTCGAATTTTTTATTTGTCATCCGATTTGCATAATTAAATTAAATTAACTTGCCTGAACAACTTGTAATTTCAAGTTTTATCGGAATCTGTTGAGAAACCCCCCCTGTATGGGGAGACCCCCTTAAACACTTTAAAATATGCTCCTACACTGCAAATTTCAAGAGGTACCACTTTTGACCTACGTAGGAACGGACGGAAGGACGGGCAGACAAGTTGCAATTTTATAATTTTTTAGGGTATTGTTAAAAATATTTTACAATATTTAAAAAATATTCTGATTTATAAAAACGTTCAAGATAAGTCATTTAAAACGTTTCCATGAAAAAATTCATTATTTCACTTGCTACTAAAATAGCGGATTGCGCCTGTTCCTGACCTTTGGGGGCCGCCATTTTGAATGCATGCATTTGATTTCGGACAATTTCAAATCTTTGTGGGCTAGGAACTCATCAATCAATGTGCTAAATCTCGTTCAAATCAGAGTTTCACTCTAGACAGGGCAAAATAATTCAATTTTTAGTGAAAATGGCAGCTAAAAATATTGGGTTTTAAATTTTCGACTTTTTTATTTTTCATTCAATTTTAATAAAAAATAATTGTAAAATACAAGAACATAGCACAGAGATGCATAGTCTCAAGTTTCATCAAAATCCGCTGGAAAATGTGACCGCTAGAGGGCCACAAAAACCTGAAAAAAACGCATATTTAAAACGCCGCCATTTTGAAATTTGCACATGCATGATTATCAAAATATCAAAAACTATAGATCTACATATTGGCTATCTTGAAACCAAGTTTCATATATGTCGAATCAAAACTGCGACCCTTAGAAGCCTTTGAAATTTTGAGTTTAAAATGGCCGCCATTTTGTTTTTTGTGACTTGACATCCAGTTTGTTCATGCGATTCTTCAGACATTTATAACTTCTATCTAAATGCCGAATTTCATGAAAATCTGTTGAAAGCTTTGATCACTATTACAACAATAAAATTTTGCACGTTTTCCGACCTTTGAGCGGCCGCCATTTTGTACCAAATTTCATGTAAATCAGAGCTCTACTTTGGTCAGAACAGAAATCACGATATTTCATCTAAAATGGCCGCCGTTTTGTTTTTGCCCAGCCGATATAGCTGGTTCACGAACTTAACCGAGTTATTTACCCCATACACCTTTTCTGAAAATTTGGTGAAAATCGGAGCAAAATTGCAACCTCTAGCGTGGTCACAAATTTCTTTATATCCCATATATATATATATATATATATATATATATATATATATATATATATATATATATATATATATATATATATATACGAGGTGTGTTCAAAAAATATCGTGAATTTTGTTTTTTTTTCAATAATTATTTATTTATTCATGAATATCTATTTTGTCCCCTTCAAAGTAATCCCCATGAGATATTATACACTTGTGCCAACGGTTTTTCCAATCTTCGAAGCACTTCAAAAAATCTTTTTTTTAAATCTTGTTCAGCTCCTCCTTCGATGCCGTCTTTATCTCGTCAAGCGTAGCGTAACGTCGTCCTTTCATGGGCCTCTTCAGTTTAAGAAACAAGAAAAAGTCACAGGGGGCCAGATCTGGGGAATACGGTGGCTGCGGCATCATTAGTGTGTTGTTTTTGGCCAAAAAGTCGCGCACAAGCAACGATTTGTGAGCAGGGGCGTTATCGTGGTGCAAAAGCCAATTTTTGTTCTCCCACAAATCCGGGCGTTTCTGGCAGATTGCTTTGCGCAAATCACGCATAACTTGCAGGTAATATTCCTTATTGACCGTTCTTCCCTGTGGCAAGAACTCATGATGCACCACGCCCCTGCAATCGAAGAAAACTGTCAGCAAAACTTTCACATTCGACCGAACTTGGCGCGCTTTTTTCGGTCTTGGTTCATGCGGCAGCTTCCATTGAGATGATTGAGCTTTGGTTTCCACGTCATAACCATAAACCCACGATTTGTCACCAGTTATGACCCTCTGGAGCAAATTTGGTTCGTCGCGGACAGAGTTTAACATCTCATTAGCAATGTTCATGCGTTGCTGTTTTTGGTCGCAATTGAGCAATTTTGGTACGAATTTCGCGGCGACCCGTCTCATGCCCAAATCGTTGATAAAAATCGAATGGCACGAGCCAATCGATATGTTTAGGTCCTCAGCAACTTCTCTAACGGTGATTCGACGATTGGCCAATACCATTTTCTCCACTTCATTAATTTTTTCGTCTGTTGTTGAAGTGCTCGGGCGTCCGGCACTCTCTTCGTCGTTCACATCTTCTCGGCCTTCTAAAAACATTTTGTACCACCGATTAACGTTGCTTCGGTCCAAGGTAGCTTCTCCGTATGCCACAGTCAACATTCGGAATGCATCCGCGCACTTAATTTCGTTTTTCACACAAAATTTGATACACGTTCTTTGATCCATTTTTTTGAATAAGTAAAAATCGAAGACGATTGAAAACATGTGCAAGTGAAGCAGCTATCACCGATCAAGTGAACATTCAAAATGGCCGAGCTTGTCCGCATAAGTGACAGATATGAGTACCAACATAACGCCACAAAAAAATCGAAATTCGAATGTACGTAACCCGCGAAAATTCAAAATTCGCGATACTTTTTGAACACACCTCGTATATATATGTATATATATATATAGTATTGTCGCGTGTTATTGGTTCGCGGCCCATAATTTTAATGTTCCGGGAAAGTGAAAACGCAATGTCTTTTAATTTAAGTTAAAAGTGTTTATTTAATTCAAGAAAATGCACAATAATCAGTTTAACACTTTCACTAATTTTAATTTTCACTATTAAAATAAAATCTAACACTTGTCCATAAATTTCTTATCGCAATTGTCTCCTAAATCACTTCACTATCACGAAACACACTTCCACACACTTTCGCAGTTCTTATCGCGGTCGAATGAATGATGATCCCATTCATTCAGCTCGCCTTTATATAGGGTCTCTAAGTATTCACCCATTTCTCGCATATTGGCGAACGTTCTACCGAGAGGTACCTGGTACGTTCGAGCAAATTCATGAATGGAGTGACGTCGCTTGCAGATGTTGATTATGCTTGTTGAATTTACTCGCGGGTTCGAGTAAATTCATTTGTTGACGTTCTTAATGATGATGAAAATAATTGCGACAGTAGCTCGCAGAATTATTTGTACATGTAATTATTTGTACATGTAACACTGCCCCCACCTCAGTTCTTTTCGCCCCGAAAAGATGTGTCGCTATTTGTAGTCAATTCTCCCTGGGTGTAATATGGGGCAAGACGGTCCAGATGCACGATTTTCATTTTAGCTCTCGGCTTACGATGTTCCTGTATTCGGTATACGACGTCGTTGATTCGCTTTGTAACTCGGTATGGTCCCTCCCAATTATGTTGCAACTTTGGAGACCTACCCTTTCGCCGTTGCGGGTTATATAGCCACACCAAGTCATCTTGCTGGAAGCCAGTAGAATTAGCCTTTAGATCATACCTGGTCTTCATGCGGTCAGTAGCCGATTCGAGGTGTTTTCGCACTGTCCGATGTATCTGGTTCAACCGTTGTCTTAGATCACTTGCGTACTCCGAAACCGTTTGGGGTTTCTCAGGGGGTGTTCCGAACTTTATATCGGCTGGCAAACGAATAGTCTTTCCAAAAATGACTTTGGCTGGGGCTTGGCCCGTCGACGCATGTTCAGCGGCTCTATATGCCATTAAAAATAGTGGGGTATGTCGGTCCCAGTCCCTTTGGTTCTCGTCAACCATCTTGGCAAGGTGTTTATTGAGCGTGCCGTTGAAACGTTCCACCATTCCATCGGATTGGGGATGCAGCGGTGTTGTCCTCGTTTTCCGTATTCCCAGCTGCTCGCACATTTCGCTAAAAACTAGTGACTCAAAGTTTCGGCCTTGATCCGAATGTAGTTCACAAGGCACGCCGTACCTGCTGACCCAATTTAACACTAGCTGTTCGGCTACAGTAGTTGCTTCCTGGTTGGGAATGGGGTAGACCTCGGGCCACTTGCTGAAATAATCAGCTACAACCAGCGTGTATCGATTTCCCCATTCAGATTCAGGAAAGGGTCCAGCGATGTCAACAGCAATCCTTTCGAATGGCACGCCTACGTTATAGGTTTGCATTTGTCCTCTCAGTCGTCGTTTTGGGCCTTTGACGGAAGCGCAAATTGTGCATCTGCGACACCAGTCCTCTACGTCTTCTCGAGCGTGGAGCCAGTAGAATCTTTCCCGCAATTTTGCTAAGGTTTTGTTAACACCAAGATGGCCTCCCGAGGATCCTTCATGCATTTCCTTTACCACATCGTGGATTCGGCTTTTGGGTAGTATAGTTTGCATCCTATAGGAGCTGCCATCTGCCGTTTCCCATTTCCGCTTGAGTACACCACCCTCCACCTGAAGGGAGTTCCATTGTGCCCAATAGCTTTTCAGGGTTGCGCCATGCGTTGAAACGTCCTTCCACTCAGGTCGCCCAGTCGTCTCCTTCCATACGAGCAATGGTCCGATGTCTTCATCGGCTAGCTGGGCATTTCGAATCTCCTCCGATGACCAACCTTCATCGAATTCGGCCGTTATCAGTCGCAGATCAACGGGCGGTTCCTTTTCCTCAATCCGTCGGCAATGCTTGCAGTTAGCTGGACATGGGCGACGAGATAGGGCGTCAGCATTTCCATGAGCTCCGCCCTTTCGATGAACAATTTCGTAGTCGTATGACTGCAATCTTTCGATCCATCTCGCAACTTGTCCCTCGGGGTTTTTGAAGTTAAGTAGCCATCTCAATGATGCATGGTCCGTTCGAAGAACAAATTTCTGGCCATATAGGTACTTGTGGAACTGCTTGGTGGCCTCTATTATAGCCAATAGCTCCTTCCTGGTCACACAGTAGTTCTTCTCACTTTTTGAAAGAACTCGACTGTAATACGAGAGGACTCTTTCTTCGCCATTGATCTGCTGGGAGAGTACAGCTCCAATACCGCCGTTGCTTGCATCGGTGTCAACCACAAACATTTTTCCGGGTTTCGGATACGCCAGTACGGGTGATTCACATAGCTTTTCCTTCAGGGTCTCAAAGGCTGTCTGGCATTGTTCATTCCAGACATACGGACGATTTTTCTCGGTTAGCTGATGAAGACACTTAGCTATTTTGGCAAAGTCTTTGACGAATCTTCGATAGTAGGTTGCCAGGCCCAGGAAACTTCGTAGTTGGCGCTTGTTGTTTGGTGTTGGCCAGCTTTTCACGGCTTCAATTTTCTCAGGGTCTGTTTTGACCCCTTCAGCTGATACGACATGTCCCAGGTATTTTACTTCAGCTGCGAAAAGGGTACACTTGTCGGGACTAAGTTTCAAATTCGCCAGTCGCAGTCGGGAGAAAACCTCTTCTAAGTTCCGCACATGCTCTTCGAACGTTCTCCCGATGACGATGATGTCATCTAGGTACACCAAGCAGGTTTTCCAGGTTAGACCACGTAGCACGTATTCCATCAAGCGTTCGAAAGTGGCTGGAGCATTGCAAAGCCCAAACGGCATCACCACGAATTGCCACAATCCGGTCCCAACTGAAAATGCTGTCTTCTCTCGGTCCTTCTTGTCAATTTCTACCTGCCAGTAGCCACTCTTGAGATCGAGTGTAGAAAACCATTTTGCGTCGGCTAAAGTGTCCATGATGTCATCGATGCGTGGGAGCGGGTAACTATCTTTCTTAGTGACGTCGTTAAGCTGCCTATAGTCGACACAAAAGCGAGTGCTACCATCCTTTTTCTTTACTAGAACTACAGGCGCGGCCCATGGACTTACAGAAGGTTCAATAATGCCTTGTTTTTCCATGTCCGAGATCAGCGCGCTCACTTCTCCCTGTTTGGCTATAGGGAGACGTCTTGGTGCTTGTCGAATCGGCTTGGCTCCCTGTGTATCTATGACGTGAGTTACCAAACTCGTTCGGCCTTGGTCATCCGGGCTTGTTGAGAAGATGTCACTGTACTTGGTGACCAGATCAGAGGCTCGCTTGAATAGCTGCACCGGCAATTTGGCTTGCTTCAATATTGCAGACGTGGATTCCCGGGCTTTGTCTGTGTCTTGCCTCCTTTTCCAATGATGGTTGTGAGAAGCTTCCAAAGAGGTGATGGTGGAAACAGGCTGGCAGCTGCCGATGACTTCTCCCGCTTTGATGCTCGTGGTTGAGTCTGCGGTGTTAAGGACTCTAACCGGCACATATCCGTTCCTTAAAGATCTTACAAGGCTTCGTCCTACAATCAAGCTGCGCAATGCGGATGTCTTCGTTGGCTCTATCAGATAAGATCGGTGGTCTCCAGAATCACCATCAAGCTTGGCCCATACAATGCTTTCGGAGGAATTCGGTACATCAGTGTCAGTACATACCACTACATTCATCTTGGGGATTTGGACGCTAGGATCCTCCATCAGTACTTCGACATTCTGCCATTTCAACACACGTTTGCCCAAGTCTAACGTGATTCCATGTGGTCGGAGAAAATCCATTCCGAGAATGCAGTCATCCATAATGTTCGCGACCAGAAAATTATGTCGGAACACAAGGTCTCCCAACTGTATCTGGAGGTTGACCTCTCCATGAACAGGTGCAGTTTCTCCCGTAGCTGTCCGTAGTGAGAAAATTCTGCCCTTGTGAAGTTGTTGCTGTCTAACTAGGTCTGGTCGGATAATCGATCGGGTAGCACCAGTGTCGATTGTTATGGTGCAGTGTTCTCCGTCAATTTGACCCGGAAGGCATAAGTCCGCTTCTCCACGATGTAGTCTTGACACGGTGATGGTGGTGCTGGGGACTTCGATCCTCCTAGTCAACCTCTGCCCCACAAATTTGGCTCTTGCAGTTTGATGGTCCTCCATTCTAGGCTCCTGACACGGTCTGAATCTCCACCATCCTGGACAATAGCTCCATTTTCTTCGCTTCTTGCAGTCTCTTTGCAGGTGCCCCTTCTCTCCACAATTCCAGCATCTAGGCGCACCATTTACATGCGGATCTCGCTCAATTTGCACGCGCTCGCACCTGCACTCGTCTGTCACTACCTCACGAACCCGGGCAGTGGTACGAGTCACATTTTTCGCTGCCTCAAAGTTCAGACTGTAAGCCAATGCGTCCTTAACCGTTTGCTTTTGAGCTAAACGCACGGCTTGTTGCAATTCCGGGTCCTTTAGTGCGCTGATGAATGCTTCTGTCGCTGCATCATCTCGATGTTCTGGGTCGTAGGCTGGGTAAGCCAAAAGTGCCAGTCGCTCAATGTCTTGGGCTAGCTGCTGTAGGGTTTCACCAGACTTCTGCATTCGATGCCTTAGCTGTGACCGATAAATCTGCTTTAGATGATCGTCTCCATAACGCATGTCGAGCGCATTCATTATAGCATTCGGGTTTGAGTGCAATTCAACGGGGATCGTCTGCAACAGCTCGGCAGCTGGGCCTCTTAGAGCAAGAATCAATGCAGTTGCTCGTTCCTGCTCATTCCAGTGATTTATGCGAGCGGCTGCTTCGAACTGGGTTTTGTAAATAGTCCAGACCGTTTGCCCATCGAATATTGGTGCTTGCACATTTCTGGATGAGCTTTGCGCTGCGGTTATAATTGGGGCTGGTGAGGCGGTTACTACTGCCTTCGCTGCTTCTAATTCTTTTTTCACTTTTTCCATCTCATGGTTTATTCTCTCTTCGACCTGGCTGACCTTTCCCTCGACCTGGCTGACCTTTTCCTCGACCTGGTAAACCTTTTCCTCGACCTGGTCAACCTTTTCCTCGACGCCTTTTATTTGTTTGTTCAGATGGCCGAGCTCCGCTTTTATTTCGGTTGACTGTTTCTCCAGCTTCTGTGTGATGTCTGCCTTGATTTCGATCGCTTGTTGGTCCAGCTTCACTGATTGTTCATTTAACTTCGATGATTGTTCATTTAACTTAGATGATTGTTCATTTAACTTCGCTGATTGTTCATCAAGCTTCGCAGTCAGACTGGATGACATTAGCATCAACATTTGCATCAGCGCATTTTCTGACTCCTTTGATTTTGGTGTGTCCACTTCTCCACCTTCTGCGCCTTTTTCCGCATCTGAGAGCTCACCCGAATCCAGATTCACGCCTTCCGACTCGATCGCGTCACGCAAGCGTGCAATCAGTATGGCCTTTGTACCTTGTGTGGCCAGATTCCGCTGTTCCAACTCCTCCTTGAGCTCCGATATGGTCAATTCATTTATTTTTAAGTTTAAGCTTCGTGGCATTTTTAATGTTTCTTTAAATTTTACTATTGTGCACTATAAAAATGTTCAAATTTTCACTTTCAAAATTTTTCTTTCGCACTTCTTGACACCACTGTCGCGTGTTATTGGTTCGCGGCCCATAATTTTAATGTTCCGGGAAAGTGAAAACGCAATGTCTTTTAATTTAAGTTAAAAGTGTTTATTTAATTCAAGAAAATGCACAATAATCAGTTTAACACTTTCACTAATTTTAATTTTCACTATTAAAATAAAATCTAACACTTGTCCATAAATTTCTTATCGCAATTGTCTCCTAAATCACTTCACTATCACGAAACACACTTTCACACACTTTCGCAGTTCTTATCGCGGTCGAATGAATGATGATCCCATTCATTCAGCTCGCCTTTATATAGGGTCTTTAAGTATTCACCCATTTCTCGCATATTGGCGAACGTTCTACCGAGAGGTACCTGGTACGTTCGAGCAAATTCATGAATGGAGTGACGTCGCTTGCAGATGTTGATTATGCTTGTTGAATTTACTCGCGGGTTCGAGTAAATTCATTTGTTGACGTTCTTAATGATGATGAAAATAATTGCGACAGTAGCTCGCAGAATTATTTGTACATGTAATTATTTGTACATGTAACAGTATAAATATATATGTGTATATATATATATATATATATATATATTTATATATATATATATATATATATATATATATATATATATATATATATATATATATGTGTATATATATATATATATGATGCTCTCCGCAATAGGTAAATTTCTCTCAAGAAATTTCCAAGCGTTGACCATAGCTCCCTTCAATCAAAACCGTACTATTGGCCAATACAATTTTTTGGTTCGAATTGATATTCGATATTTGCCTCGGTCCATACCAAATAAGTCAACCCCTTCCATTTCTTTATTATATTCGTTAATGACCGTTGGTTGTGGAAACTTTACTTTTTTATGTGCTTTGGCACTATATCTCACACACTTTGTTGTTGTTTTTACTATGTCATTGATCCTGTTTGTAGCGGCTGTTACTTAGTTACTGGTATGACATCTATAAAAAGTTGTCCCTCGTCCCTTGTATTCCAACAGATGCATTCACCCTCAAGGTTTTTCTTTAGCTTTTCTAAACGTGCTTTCTCGATGCGATCGCTTCTTATAGTTTCAATGCAAAATATTTGCCTTGTCTTCAAATGTTCTAATAAAGCTAAAGAATTGAACTAATTATCAATGTAGAGCTAACTGTTCAAAGAAATAAATCTTCAACCATTCATACCTTTCAAAGTAAAAAGTCAAAAGTGCTTTATTTAATATTAATCGGTATAAATTTTCAAAGAATATAAAGCAAATTCCAAACAATAAACATAAAAAAACTTAATTCCCCAAATTCCTCTCTAAATTTATACGTTATCATTCCACATATTTCTTCAAAAAAAAAATTCAATAAATTAAGATTATTATATATTTTGCAAATCAATTGGAAAAAGGAGAAAAAACCAACCAACACTATCCTAAAACTATTTATAATTTTAACACAACAGTGAACTTTGATCCTACACTTAATTTTTTTTTTTAACTTAATTCTAATAAAATTATATCAAAAACTTTATCTTATACTAAAAAATACTGTAACAATGTTCCTAACCTACGCGTTTAACCTTATCTCTAACCTAATATAATAAACATAACATACACCTAATCTATACCTGATTTCTAACAAAAATAAACAACAACACTGAGTGTAGCAATAATGAGCTGAACGTCAAAAAATAAAAAACCAAAAACACCAAAACTGAAAATAAACACGAATAATCTAAAAATTGTCATTCAGTCACCAATACCTAGATTGCCCCGTCTCAGCTCGATCAGCTTCAATGAATCTAGCAAATGAGTATCTCCATTGAAATTGTTGGTCTCGTTAACTCAAACTCGGAGGATATTTTATCTTCTTCTCGGTGGTCCGTCGATATATGTGATTTATGACTTGGACGCCTTCAGAATCAAAACCATATCAATTCATTTCCAAATACACGAATGCTTCTGGAGGAACGAAGCCAGTAGCAAGGCAAGTCGCAATATACCCGTCTGTAGGGTGGAACGGCTGTGAAATCCAAGGGTTTTCACTCACAGTCACAGATCTTGCGATATGATTCTGAAGAAGTTTCAATATGAAGATTCTTCTATTCGATATATAATGTTTCCAATCCGTCTCAGGCTTTCTGTACAAACCAGTACATGCCTGAAGACATTTCCTTTCAAAAACTCCTAATTTTTCCATAGTACTAGCACTCTGGTTGTACCAGATCTGACATCCATATGTCAAAACTGGCCTAACCTGGGTCTTGTAACAGATAATTTTGACCTTTTGATCAATGTATTTGAAATGAAAGAGTCTTCGTAGGGCCATGACTACTTTTAGTGCCTTACTGAGCATGATTTTGACATGTTCAGTATAGTACAGGCACTGATCAAGATGAACGCCGAGGTATCGAAAACAGGATTTATGTGGAACCCGTTCCGAACTACTCTCGCCAGCCATGATGTGGAAATCCTTCCAATTACGTTTCAGGTCTTGACTGACCCGGTGCAGCGTTGTCCGAAACAAGATTGTTTCACACTTCTGCCCATTAATTTTCATTCGCCAATTGTCAGTGTACAGCTGCACATCACTGAACTTTTTTGTAGATTTCTCTAAACTATTGTAGGTTTTCTGTCTGCCGTATAGATGATCAGATCATCAGCAAACGCTACCAATGATCACGTTGACGAGACATTAAAATCGAAGCCGTTCAATAGCTTGGGAATGAAGATTGAGATGAGCAGAGGCGCAGTAACTGTTCCCTGCTGTAGACCATTCAAGAGCTTGAATTCGCGCATTTTTGTCAGATTTCCATCAGTTACAACAAACAATTTCCCGTACAACATATTGCACATTAGGGCGACAAGGTGTCTGGGGAACTTGCCCTGTAGGAGTTTAAAAACTAGTCCATCTAACCGCACCCTATCGAAGGCTTTCTCCATATCAATGAGACATGGTCCAACACATTGTCTATCATTTAGTTTCCAACAGATTTCTGAGGTTACTTTCGTTATTGTATGTGTGGCCGAATGCCTGTCACGAAAACCAAATTGGCAATTCGGCATCAACTCACATTTTTCAATATGGGCGTTTAATGTTCGGTTGAGTATCACTTCAAACACCTTGCTGATATTAGGCAGCAGGCTGTTTGGGCGATAGCTTTTGGGGCATGAAGATTCTTTTCCTTTTTTCAAGATCGGAAATACGTTAGCGTTTTTCCACTCATTTGGGAAATATGAATTGCTCAACATGTTGTTGAACAATATGCAATAATTCCTAGTAGCAACCTCAGGCAAATGTCGGATAACTACATTTGAAAAACCATCAGTACCTGATGATTTCTTGTTGTTTGTCCTGCGAAATATGAAACACAAGTCTTCATAGCTGACAAAATAATCAATAAAATACAAGCTCGGCAATACGTCAGATGTTAAAATTTCATTGAAATGAAAAATTGATTGGCTGTTCAGGCTTGATTTGAGGTCGGAAACTTTTGCTTAAACGACCTCTGAAAATACTTCGTTCCCTCTCTCAGGGTTTGATAGATCGCCGCAGGGGGAATGCCGGTCGGCAGGAGCAATCTTGGAGGCTAGCATTCTTTGGGGAGTTCCGCCCCCACGTACCCGAGGAACGTCCCGCAGGGAGAAAGCCGGTCGACAAGAGCACTCTTGGAGGCTAGCATTCTTTTGGGAGCTCCGCCCCCACGTACCCGAGGAAATTCCCGCAGGGAGAAAGCCGGTCGACAAGAATACTTTTGGAGGCTAGCATTCTTTGAGGAGTGCCACTCCCACGGACCCGAGGAAATGGGCGGCGCCGTGAGGTTCCCTCCTGGGATGACAGGTAAAACCTTGGCAGGCCTTGGAGTACGTTCGCAGTTCGCACCATTGGGTTGGTGGTGTAGGTTCGGTTGAGACGGACTCCCGATAAGTGCCAGTCTGGTTCTGAGCACTTGTCCCCATAAGGGCTTGTGCCAACCGTCGCATGGCCTCCCTGCTCTGCAAAGATAACTATGGGACCAAAAAGGCGACTACACACACGAACGGAGATAGCGGCTCCGAGGGGGACCCAACAAGACTGGAGCAACCAAAAACAAAAGACCAAAAAAATTCAAAAAAAGAAATAAAAAATAATAACAGCATCGACGACCCAACCAGCGGTTGCAGCCACGATGTCAACAGTACATCGAGAGCTGTACTAACTACGGAAAAAACGAGGACCAACACGACGACAGTGACGGTAGATGAAAAACGGAGAACAGCAAACAGTCTGGTGCAGACTGAGATTCCTGCGGCGTTCGGGCGCAGCAAAAAAATGATGCGAACGCCCGAGCGTCCTATTAAGGAGAAGCGGGAAACTCTGCAGGATGCTTCAGGTGTCCGAGCAATGGAAGATAACATAAAGAGCAGCAAAAATTCAATTGTCACCGCTGCGATCGTTACTGAAGCGACCGATGCAAGGGTCGCAAATCCCGACATTGCAACGAAAAATCCAGAAGATAACGAGGAGATTACGACACTAAAAACAAAGAGTGACCAGACACCGCGTGATTGTACCGCCAACGTTGAAAATGCGGCGGAAGAACTGCACTTGGAAACGGAACGCGATAACCTCTTCCAAGGATGGTTGCAAGGCACAATTGCGGCCCAGCGATATGAGGAGGAGAGGCTACTCCGAAAAGCGGGAGATGTTCTGAAAAGAATACAAACTGCATGCGACTCCTCAAAAATCAGGAAGACAGCAAAGGCAGGGCTCTTTGGACTAGAGGAGCTATTGGATCGCATAGGGTACTATCGGAGGAGCTGGTTAAGGGCTGAAGATGAACAGAAAGCTAAAGAGGCGCTTGGGGCAAAATCTAAAGGTGACATGCAGATAGCTCCATCATAAAAAGTCAATAAAAGAATGGCGTCTAGCCCAATCGAAGGAGATCGGGATAAAAG
This sequence comes from Odontomyia ornata, assembly GCA_963969285.1. Taxonomy (NCBI): domain Eukaryota; kingdom Metazoa; phylum Arthropoda; class Insecta; order Diptera; family Stratiomyidae; genus Odontomyia; species Odontomyia ornata. Next base: position 104,430,914 of record OZ017742.1, on the reverse strand, counting down.
AAGGAAAGAAGAGGCACTTGATGGGCATGGAGCACCAGATCACGGGTTTCAGACAGTGCTTACAAAAGGAGCGAAGAAAGCCGCAAAAAAACTCCTTCAAAAAAAGCCAGAAAGTAAAGTTCGCACGGACGCCCAATTAGAAAAAGGACGTGATGCGAAACAGGAGATGCAGAAGCCCCGACGAAGACCCCGGCAGCAGGCACTGCTTGTACAGCCCCAAGATGACCGATCCTACGCGGAGGTACTGCGGGACATCAGGGGAAACGTAAAGCTCGAAGACACCAATACTAGCATTAAATAGTACGACCAACGTGGTCGGGACACATACTGGTCGAATTCGGAGCAGAGGCCGGCAATAAAGAAGCATTCTGTGACGCAGTAAAGAAAGTCCTCAGCAAAAGCGCAACTATAGCCCCGCTCAAGCCGATGACAACGATCGAAATACGGGACATTGACTGTGTGACAGATCTGGCCGAGGTAGAAGAGGCCATCAAAAGGGAGGACCCCAGCGTGGGAAGGATCAAAGTGAGACTGACACCAGAAAACAACATGGGGCAACGCATGGCCATAATTGACTTGACCGAAAAGGACGCCGAACAATTCCTGAACAAGGGCAACTAACGAATTGGGTGGGTTGTCTGTAGGATACGGCGAAGAGCAACGCCTCTTCAATGTTTCAAATGCCTTGGTTATGGTCACACCACACAAGTATGCGAAGGACCCGATAGGAGTTCCCTATGTTACAAATGCGGTGAAACGGGACATAAAAGGAAAGAGTGTACGAAGGAGGCACACTGTATTCTTTGCAAGGATGCTGATCCAAAACCTGATTTTGGACACGCCTAGGGATCAGGAACATGCCGGGTGTTCCAGGAAGCCCTAGCCAAGGCAAAATCAGAGCTTCGATGACCCGCATCCTGCAGCTAAATCTACACCGCAGTTCAACCGCCCAAAATCTGCTTGAGAAATTTGCGAGGGACATGAAAGCCGACTTCTTGCTGCTCAGTGAGCATCACCATAATAAAAGCGGAGATTTGTGGACGGGGGGATGGTTTCGTGTGGGTTCGATGCTCAGGGATCACTTTCTTTAGTGTGTACTTGACGCCTAACGAGTCGATAGCATCTTTCCAAGCCAAGCTAAATGCTTTGAAGGGTGCTGTCTCGAACGCAGAGGGCAAAGTGCTCGGTGGGGGTGACTTCAACGCTAAAGCAATCGAATGGGGCATGCCTCAGACGGATCCGCGGGGAAAACGAATTCTGAAAATGGCGGCCGGGACGGCCCTTGTCATACTAAACTCCGGAAATACGCCGACTTTCCGCCGTATTGGCTATGAGGGAACCATACCGGACGTGACATTCGCCTCGGAGTCCTTAGTACGAAGGATACACAACTGGAAAGTATTAGAGGACTACTCAGCCAGTGATCATCAGTGCATTCTGCTTGAGATAACTGATGCTGTCTCCCGACGCCCGTGCTCTTGGCTTTCCACAACTGAATGGAACATCGGAAGGATGGATGTCGAGAGGTTCGTCAAGCCTCTCACAGCAGGTGAGCCGCTGCAGGGAGCTTCGGAGGGGACGGAAGAACTGGCAGCTGAAGAAGTGGTGAACTCTTATATGAGCATCATTACGACTGCTTGCAGCGCTTCTATGCCCCGTCGAAAACCCCGGCACGGCAAGCCCCCAGTGTACTGGTGGTCAACTGAAATCACTGATAAGCGAAGGGAGTGTCACAAGCTTCGACGTGAGGCTCAACGAGCGCGGAACCGTGACGAGGCATGCAAGCAGGTAGCAGCATATAAGTCGGCCAGGAAATGCCTTCGCATATTGATCAATAATAGCAAGGCCCGCTGCTGACAAGACCTAGTGGACAATGCGAACAAGGATCCGTGGGGCCTTGGCTACAAGTTGGTCATGGGGGAACTTGGTGCCCTACGGAAGCCTTGTATACATGACGTGGAAAAGATGGACGCGATAGTGCGGGGACTCTTCCCCACCCATCCCGTCCGTGTTGACGCTGCCCATTGTGAAACAGCAGTCGAGTGTCCACTCTTCACACAATCCTTTTATTGAAAGCGAGGAAAGCTCTAGGTCCAGATGGTGTTCCAGCTGAGGTGTTGCGGCTCGTCTATCACCATTGTCCTGACTTGCTGCTCAGCACATTCAACGCTTGCCTACGGTACGGGGTTTTCCCGGTACGATGGAAGGTGGCGAGGCTCGCGCTGATTAGCAAGGGGAAGGAAAATCCCGAGTCACCGTCTGCATACTGCCCGTAATACATGCTAGACTCGGCTGGGAAAGTGCTAGATGAACTCATCAAGGGAAGACTCACTGTCGCGATTCGTGCTGCTGGGGACCTATCTCCTCGGCAGTACGGCTTTAGAGCAGGACGTTCGACTATTGATGCGATTGCAGAGGTGGTGAGCGCAGTCCAAAAGGCAGAGGCATATAGTCGCACCCAGCGACGGATCGTCCTGTTGGTGACACTCGACGTCAGGAATGCCTTCAACTCCACTAGATGGGTGGATATTCTGTATACACTGGAAAAATCTTTTCAAGTTCCAGAATATCTAATGCGGCTTTTGAGGAACTACCTTAAGGACCGAAGCCTGTTCTACGACACGACACAGAGTCAACGAAGGATGGCAATTACATCGGGTGTTGCCCAGGGATCCATCCTTGGTCCGAACCTGTGGAACGTGTCTTACGACGGGCTACTAAGACTTGAGATGCCAGATGAATCACGCTTGGTCGGCTTTGCGGATGATGTTGCTGCTCTGGTCGCTGGACGCACCGTAGAACAAGCGCAACTTAGGCTAGGTATGCTAATGCGCCGATTGGGGACTGGATGCTCACGGGCTGAGTTTAGCACTGGAGAAAACTGCAGTGGTCATCTTGACAAAAAAGAGAATCCCTAGAGTAAAGATGATCAGTATTGGAGACATAGAAATCGAATCGAAGCCAGCGGTGAAGTACCTGGGGCTACTGATCGACTCGAAGATGAGTTTCTCTGAGCGAATCAGGGCAACGGCTGAGAAAGCTGCTTCGGGAATCTCGGCCCTGAGTCGACTTATGGCCAACATAGGGGGACCCAGCCCATCAAGAAGACGCCTCTTGATGAGTGCTGTAGGGTCAGTGCTACTGTATGGAGCAGAGGTGTGGGGCAACGCTCTCAGCAAAGAGGTAAGCCGGAAACGTTTGGCACGGGTACAGAGATAAGGAGCACTGAGAATTGCATCTTCGTATCCAACAGTCTCCGACTCGGCCGTGGGAGTTATTGCAGGCGTGATACCAATTGCCCTCCTTGCTAAGGAGCGCCGCGCTATTTACCTGCGCCGTAACGAGGATGCGAGGGAGATAGTTGTCCGCGAAGAGAGACAGTGCTCGCTCAACGATTGGCAGCATTCTTGGGTGAATTGCACGAACGGAAGGTGGACTGCGCGCCTCATCCCAGATGTGAGACCGTGGCTAATCGAACGCATGGTGGGACTGACTTCTATCCGACCCAGCTTTTGAGCGGGCAAGGATGTTTTCAGTGTTACCTGCACAAGATCGGTAAGTCACGGTCCCCCGATTGTCGGTTTTGCCCAGGAGAGGAGGACAATGCCTGTCACACATTTTTGCGTGTACAAAATGAGTCAGGCTGCAGAGAGAACTCGACAGGGAGACGGACGAGCTCACCCCGGGTAATTGTTGCGGTGATGCTCGAATCGGTTGACAAATGGAACCAGGTGGCACATTATGTTTGGGTAGTCCTAAAATATAAAAGGGACTCACAGCAGCCGGGAGCGCTGGGGCTGGGGGATCGCCCTTCTGGCATTTCCTCTTCCCCTCTCCCCTCCCGCTAGGAAAGGGACTCCCCAGCTCGAAGGCACTCCACGGCGTAACAAAACGAGACCTGGCCCGAAGTAATGTGTCAAATGGTTTCAAGCTGGGTTCTCAGGTTGACAGGGGAGGTGTTTAGTGGGTAGTCCAGTCGCGCATGGGAGTCCCACACTCTGTGCATAAATAGCATACACCTCCCTACCACAAAAAAAAAAACAAAAAAAAAGATGAACCAACTCAAAATGTGTTCCAATCGGGGCAAGTTTATCCAATCCCTCACATATAATCCTGTTTCCATTTCTGTCCGGAGTCGTACTATCAATTTCAATACCAGCCCTATCGAAAAGATTTATCTCATCACAAGTGACTTCAAGATTCGATACTTTCACTCGAGACTTCTTGCGTAATATGCTATTCACTTTCGCGAAAACGCCATCTGGGTCCTGTGGGCTAATACTCCTCAATTTTTCTGCCCATTGATTGCTGACCTCACTCGTGAAGTATGACCGGATTAGGTTCCGGACATTTTCATTGTGTAATTTCTACAAAGCCAATGAGGAATGATTGTAGTCCAAAAATCGTCGATAAATATTGTTGACGCGTGTGAGAAGAAGGCTTTTCAATTTTTTCAACCTTGCAATGGTTGGAGTTGCATATCCTTCCAAATTGTTTCGATGTTTCATCTTCGGAGCTACTTTTTCAATCGTTTCCAACGTCAGCTTCTCTAACTTTGACAAATAGAGATGTATTTCATCGTTAGTTAGATTCCTGTCAAGCAAGAGTTGCCATCACCATTCACTCCTCTTGCCCATATAACCTGTTTAACGCTCACTTTTCATGCTGCATCTGACAAAGCCCAATGTGTGCTTCGATGAGAGAATTCAGTATTACCAGATCTCAAAGAATTTATAATTTTGCAGAAAAACAAATTCGTTCTATTCAATATTCTAGTTTTTTATTGAGATCTGGCAATGTTTCCATGTTCTGAAACTTGTTAAAGAATGCATGTGTTGGAAATTATATTTGCTCAATATTTTACTTTTGAATACGACAGGCCTCGGCTCAGCTGACCGGCCCCTAGGAAAATTCAAAAAGTGTGCAATACAAGGTATACAGGAGCTGTGGATGCAATGTGTGTATACTATAGTATGCAACACGGGATTTATGTGGAACCGATTACAAACTACTCTCAGCAGCCATAATGTGAAAATCCACCCCATTTAGTTTCAGGTTTGGAATGGCTAACTGCAGGATTGTCCGAAACAAAATTGTTTCACACTTCTGCGCATTGACCTTCATTCGCCAATTGTTCGTGTAGAGCTGCAACCTCTAAACATATCTTAAATATTGCTCTGTACTATAGTTACTTTTTGGTCTGTAATATAAATTATCAGATCAACAGCAAACGTTACTTATGCTTGCGTTGGCCACACGTTAAAATCAAAGCCGTCTAATAGTTTTCGAATGAATATTGAAAAGAGCAGAGATGTAGTAACTGCTGTCTACTGCGGACCTTTCAAGACCTTTCAGTTTCGCATTGTCATTAGATTTCCAGCAGTTACAACAAATGATTTCCCGTATAACATATTGCACATCATGGCGACAAGGTATCTGGGGAATTTGTCCTGAAGTAGTTTGAAAATTAGTCTATCTAACCACACCGTATCGTATGCTTACCCCATATCAATGGGACATGCTCCAACACATTCTCTGTTGTTTACTTTCAGATGTCTGAGGTTACTTTTGTTATCGCATGTATGGTCGAATGCCTGGCACAAAAACCAAATTGGCAGTTCGGCATCAACTCATATTTCTCAATGTGTGTGTTTAATGCTTTGTTTAGTATCACTTCAAATACCTTGCTAATGTTAGGCAGCTGATTGGGTGATCGTTTTTAGGGCACAAAGATTATTTTTCTTTCTTCAAGATGAAAACTACCTTGGTCTTTTTCAACTCATTTGGGAAATGTGAATATGAAACACAAGTCTTCACAGCTGAAAAAATAATCAATAAGGTTCAAGCTCGGTATAAGGTTAGATGTTAATGTCTCATTGAAATGAAGTATTGATTCACCGTTCAGGCTTGATTTGAAGTTGCAAAATTTTACTTCAATAACCTCTGAAACTATTTGATTCCCTCTCTCGGGGTTTGGCAGATGGACCAATTTCAAATGAGTTCATCTTTGTACTTCACACATCACAATTGATAGCCAAATGGCCTTTTCTTCCTAAATTTTAACGAAAGCTTTGAATAATAATGTATTTTAAATGCTTGACTTCGAAGTAGCGATAAATGGCAGCAAAAAATGTAAGCAGTATATGCAGCATCTGAAGTTTGAATTCAAAAACAATAGGTTTTGTCATTAGTCACTGTCAAAAATTGTTACACTATTCCCAAAAGTAGCCCGAATAATTTCTGCGACACGAATACTAAAGTAAATCGTCTACTACTCGTAATATGACTTCATCTCCCAATGGAAAAAACTTTATAATGCCAGTAATTTGTTCGTATAAAGTTTCACGCACTCAATTTCTGTTCTCTGTCAAGGCATATCATAAGCTCCATTGCATCAAAGCTTGTAATAATATTTTAATTCACCAAAGTCCGAGAACTCTAAGTCCTATGTCCCAGTGAGAGCAAAATATGTTAGATTTGCATTTAACATTCTACGTGTTTCCAAAGAAGCCAAAAGTTTTGTTGTGAATAAATCATAATGCTGAGAGCTGAATAAAGACAAAACACACTAGCCTTGATAAAAGGAACCAGATGAACATGAAAGTATTTATATTGTTATATACGGGATCGCAATTTATATTCTATGAACGATATTGAAAATGTCGGTCATGCTTCAGTAATGATTGAAGAAAGGAAATCTACATATAACATTTGACCAAAGCTGCATTGCAATAATGATGGTCATATTTTTGGGGTTTTAAATATTTCTGATTGTCGCACTAAGCTCAGAATTCTAATAAAACAAGTTAAAGTAGTCAGAGAGTGCACCTGCCGGAATTGTTTTGTAAGTAAGTAAGTAAACTTTATTGCGCCTTTTTATAACTTGACATTACAGAGTATGCTTAATGACTATGTGACGTTTGACAGTATATGGATGTCAAATAAGCTTTGACGGTTAGAATATATGAATACTTATATTACATCAGTATTTTTACGGAATTATTAGGATCGTGGTGGTATTGTTCAAGGATTTAAAAGGGACATAGGTAGTAGAGATTATTTGCAGTGGTAGGTTTGAAAAATCGTGAATGCATCGAACAGGGTGCTTCCGCCACTTCTCTAGGCGCCTTTTAGTCTTTGCTAACATGTAGTGGAGAATCGGTTCGATCCCCGTATATCTGTAAAGGATGAAGTTCCTGTAGTGCTTCTTATTAGACCGTCTGTATTTGGGCAGGCATTTCCTAAAGACATTCTTCTCGAAGATTTGGATTTCTTTGGCAGCAGTAGGCGAGATTGTTGGCCATGCTGGAAACGGCTAGGTAATGATCGGCCTAATAGAGTTTTGTACATTATGACCTTATCTTTTGGACAGACTGATTTCGAGGAAAAGAGAGACGAAATAATTACGGGCGCTGCTTTTGCTTAATTGAGGGTATTCCTGGCACGTCTATTCATCTTCAATCGATGGTTAAAATGGACTCCAAGGTATTTGATATTTTCCTTGAGGGGAATGATTTCACCAGCAATATGTTGCGCATTCCTACTGTGAGACACAAGAAGGTGCTGCCCTCTCCCGCTGGCATTTCAAAAGCAGGTCAGCTCCGATTCGCTAACATTTATTTCGAGCCCGCAATCCTTTAGATATTGAACGATGTTGTGGACAGAGCGCCGCAAGCTTTATTTGGGCCAACTCTGGGAGGCTATGGGTGACAGTGAGGAGGATATCATCTGCCTACGTTGCTATATTATATAGTCAAACAGTTTGGGCGTGGGATATCCTGCAGAAAAAAGTTGAATAGGGCGGGACCAAGGGTAGAGCCTTGTGGGACTCCCAAGTTGATAGGGATAGGATTTAAAATGAGGTTCTCTGGTTTTGTTTGGAATGTTCTATCCGAAAGAAAGCTATAAAGGATTCTGAGAATTGTGACCGGACAGGATGACATTTTCAATTTGTACTTGAGACCGTTGATCCAAACTGAGTTGAATGCTTTTTTCAGGTCTAGGGCACAGGCGGTTGCAAAAGCATTCTTACTTACTCAGGGGATTATTAAAATTGTTGAAGTATTGCAGGATGATTTTTCCAAGGGGTTCACCCATGTTAGGCAAAATGTTAATGTTACCTTCGCAGCCTGGTTTGGAACTAAGATTAGTTTACTGACTTTTCAAGGATTCGGAAAATATCCATTATTAATACAATTATTGTATAATATCTTCAAAAAGGAGGAGATGTTCTTTCTGCACTTCTTGAGTATTCTGTCCGGGATGCCATCAAGGCCATGAGATAGCTTACTATTTTAGGCATTTAGGAGATCTTCTACTCACGCTTTCGAGGTGAAAAATCCAGCGAAGACTGGATGTTGTGTGGAGGATGCTTTATTTTAACTAGAGAATACAGTTAAATAAGATCCCTCGCACCCTTTTGTCATTAGTAGAATCTCTGGTTTAGCGTTGCTATTCAAAGCTGTGTTGAATGACTCATGACGACAATATTTCGATCTTGTCAGATTGTGCAGTGATGACTTCATTTCCTCGCTTTGTAGGGTATCGAATTTGGAACTCTTACGACCTGTGAGTTGATTTCTAGTTTTAAAGACATCTGAAGATGCTCGCAGTGATCTTACTCTGCTTTTATAGAAGTTGTTGACTCCGAATTTGATGCGTTTGGATTTCACGGGAAACGCTCGTTATTTGCGTTTTAAGTTCCAAATACTCCTCACTGAACCTGTTGAATGATGATAAATACGCTTAAGCCGTTGAAGCATATGCTTCCGAGTTTTTATTCATTGAAGAGTCTCCTGAGTCAGGTCTCTATAAAGCAGGCTGCGTGGTTCCAGGAAGGGGGCATGCTGGTCTATGCATTCTATAATGGCAGATGTTAGTGCCGATATATGAGAGTCTATTTCTGCATTCGAGAGAATGATATTTTTCGGTAAGAGATTCGGAAGGAGGTCTTCGAGTTCTTTGCCGAATTTGGCCAGTCTTTGGAATTAAACGGTCCGTAGTGAAGTGGGCAAGTAGGAACTGTAATGGGTGATTTAAGGGTTTATGTTGAGATGGAGGCCGTGATGGTCCGATAATGAGCTAGATAAAGAGTCATTAAAAGAGAAATCAGAAGATTTTATGAGATTATCTAAAAATGAATTCCCTCTGGGGCATGTTGGGACCCCAGTAGGATGCTGAGGAAGGCGTCTGCTTGGAGTCATTCGAGTAGGTGGTTCTCGTTGGTATATATTGTGGAGTTCACCCAGTGTTCGTGCCTGGCATTAAGGTCTCCTTCTAGTATCAATGAATCGTGGGATGAGGCTGTTGCGTGGACTTGGTTAAGTGTAAATGGGATCTGGGGATCTATATTGCACGGGAGGTACAAAGAGCCAATACGAATTTTGGCTGGGTTTCCATTGGGTCACTTGATGTTTTTTTTGAGTTTTTAGGACGTAGATGCCATTTACGCACAGTGTGGGACTCCCATGCTGGCAAGAAGGTGACTGGACAGTCCATTAAACATCCCTCCTGTCAACCTGAGAACCCAGCCTGGAACCGTTTGACACATTACTTCAGGCCAAGTCTTGATTTGTTACGCTATTAGATGCCTTCACGCTTAGGGATCCCTTTCTAAGAGGGTGGGAAAAGAGAAAAAGGAAGTGCTAGAAAAGCCATCCCCCAGCTCCAACGCGAGTGAGCTCTCCCATTTCCCTGTAGAGGGCCATTCACAGCCTGACCAATTTTGTGCACGCAAAAAATGTGCGGCAGGCATTGTCTTCCTCTCTTGGGCAAAACCGACCATTGGGGGACCGTGACTTACCGATCTTATGCAGGTAAGACTGAAAATATACATGCCCTCTCAAAAGCTGGGTCAGATAGAAGTCAGTCTCACCATGCCTTCGATTTAGCCACGGTCTCACATCTAAGATGAGGCGGACAGTCCACCTTCCTTTCGTACGATTCACCCAAGACTGTTGCCAATCGTCGAGCGAGTGCTATCCCCCCTCGCGGGCAACCATCTGCCTCGCATCCTCGTTTTGGCGCCGTTGAATAGCACGGCACTCTCTTGCAAGGAGGGCGATAGGTATCACCCCTGCAATAACTCTCACCACCAAATCAAAAACTGTCGGGTACGAGGATGTCATCCTCAGTGCTCCTTATCTCTGTACCATTGCGTTTTCGGCATACCTTCTTTCTGGGAGCATCGCCCCATATGTCTGCTACATACAGTAGCATGCAGCCTACAACAATCACCAAGAGGCATCTTCTTGATGGGCTGGGTCCCCCTACGTTGGCGATAAGTCGACTCCGAGCCGATATTCCCGAAGAAGCCTTCTCAGCCGTTGCCCTGATTTGTTCAGAGAAACTCATCTTCGAGTCGATCAGTAGCCCCAGGCACTTCACCGATGGCTTTGATTCGATTTGCATGTCTCCAATACTGGTCATCCTTACTCTAGGGATACTCTCTTTGGTCAAGATGACCACTGCAATTTTCTCCAGTGCTAAACTGAGCCCTCGAGTAGTCATGCAGTCCCTCACAAGGCGCATTAGCATACCTAACCTAAGTTGCGCCTATTCAACGGTGCGTCCAGCACTCAGAGCAGCAAAATCATCTGCATAGTTGACCACGCCCGACTTATCTGGCATCCCGAGTCTCAGTAGCCGGTCGTAAGACACGTTTCACAGGTCCGGACCAAGGATAGATCCCTGGGCAACACTCGATTTAATTTCCATTGGCCTGTGTCGTATCGTAGAGCAAGCATCGGTTGTTAAAGTAGTTCCTCAAACGCCGCATTAGATAACCTGGAACTTGAAAAGGATTTTCCAGTGTATCCAGAATTCCATCCATCTTGTGGAGTTGAAGGCGTTCCTGACGTCAAGTGTCACCAACAGGACGATCCGTCGCTTGGTGCGACTATATGCTTCTGCCTTTTGGACCGCGTTCATCACCTCTGAAATCGCATGAATGGTAGGACGTCCTGCTCTAAAGCCGCACTGCTGAGGAGATAGGTCCCCAGCAGCATGAATCGCGTCAGTGAATCTTCACTTGATGAGGTTCCCTAGCACTTTCCCAGCCATGTCTAACATGCGTAATGTGTGGTATGCAGACAGCGATTCGGGATTTCCATTCTGCTTTTCGGTAAGCATGAGCCTCGCCATCTTCCGTTGTACCGGAAAAACCCCGTCCCGTAGGCAAGTGTTGAATGTGCTGAGCAGGGAGTCAGACAAAAGTGATAGACAAGTCGCAACACCTCAGCTCGAACACCATCTGGACCTGGAGTCTTTCTCGCTTTCAGTTCCAGCTGTGTAAAGAGTGGACACTCGACTGCTGTTTCACTATGGAAAGCGTCAAGATGGACTGGATGGGCGGGGAAGAGTCCCCACACTATCGCATCCATCTTTTCTGCATCATGTATACAAGGCTTCCGTAGGGCATCAAGCTTCCGCATAACTAGTTTGTAGCCAAGACCCCAGGGATCCTTGTCCACAATGTCCTCTAGATCTTGCCAGCAGCGAGCCTTACTGTTGTCGATCAATTCGCGAAGGCCTTTCCTGGTTGACTTATATGCTGCTGCGCGGTTGATGGCCTCGTCACGGCTCTGTGCCCATTGAGCCTCACGCCAAAGCTTGTGACGCTCACTTCGTTTTTCAGTGCTTTCAGTTGCCCACCAATACACTGGGAGCTTGCCGTGCCTGGGTTTTCGAGGGGGCACAGAAGCTTTGCCAGCAGTCGTGATGATGCTCATAGTTGAGTTCACCAAGGTTTGAGCTGCCACTTTTTCCGTCCCCTCCGAAGCCAGTGCCAGTGCCGAACCCACACAAAACTATCCGCACGTCTTCAGCTCCCCGCATGGGAATCATTTTTTTGAATCCAGATGGTGGCAGTACCATTTCCATCAGGATACAATGATGCTGAACTTTTATCATGATATTGCTCACTCAGCAGCAAAAAGTCGGCTTTCATATCCCTCGCAAACTGCACAAGCTAATTTTGGGCGGTTGAACTGTGGTGTAGGTTTTGCTGCAGGATACGGGTCATCGAAGTTAAGACTTACACCTTATAATAATCCACGTCAGTGACTAAAATTTTTTTACAATCACTACCCTTTTGTTTCTGCCAATTCGACGGAAGAGGTGTTTTTAAATTCAATTGCGAACACTTTGCCATTTTCTATTTCACCTTTCAATAATCCACGACTGAGAATCAATTCTCTTCATAATTACTACCTTCTTCTCTTTTTTCAATTCGACGGAAGATCCGTATATTAGTTCTTTTAGAAACACTTTGCTCACGAGTGAGCCACTAACAGTCACTTTTGGCGTACCGACTATTATCAATAGAGAGTTGCTCACTCGTTTTGCTCCCTGAAAAAGATACGTATGCGACTGTCTGTAAATCGAAATGGACGATGACCGGCCATCCACCTTTACTTTTCAATTCCCAATTAGCAACATTGTCTTTTTCATCGCAGTTTCTCCAACTGACAACGAGACAACTACTTGTGCTTAGCATAACCTCGAGGCAATCTTGAACAAAGGTATGAAACATCGCAACTTGTTTGGTTCTAGATCCATTCTTTAACTGGTTTGTTGCGACACGACAAAAGTGACCTTCGGACGGACTGCTCATACAATATTTACATACGTGTCGTGCTTTCGAAATAAGTTTCGAATAAGAAGTTTGTGAAAACTTGGTCGCGTAAGTAGTTTCGTATAAGAAGTTTGTGAAAGTTTGTTCGTATATATTGTATCTATAGAAATTTGTCCACTTTCCCCGTCCATGGTTGAGTGATGGACTGGTAGGATGCTTCCATGCGTGATGTTGAACTCATCAGCGGAAAGTAATACTAATTTAATGTTTAGAATATTTTCATCAACCAAGCTCGTTGACACGTTAAAGGCTTCCTGTAGAGCTATAGCAGCATAACAGAACACTTTCGTCCTTGATATGGGAGAGTGTTTTTTTAGCAAAAAATGTTTTGCTTAAGAGTTTTGCCATCCGCCATGGTGTTATGTGAGTGAAAGTGCTCCCTCCATGCTCTCCGGGTAAGAATAGAATCACTTTTGGTCTTCCTCCATATTGTTGAAAGTGAGGATGATTGGAGTCCGGTACTCAGAGCAATAAGAAATGGAGGGGACAGTCCCATACAAAGTATATGGGGAGATTTGAGGGTCACTTTTCGTGTCGGGCTGTCAAACTGGTACGATATTGTTCCCTCGTATTCTCTCTCGTGTCGTAACGTCAAAGTTGACAGCCTAGTTAGACGCTATTTCCTTACGATTTTGCAAGCTCGCGAACCGAATTAGGTGATTTTCTTGCAAACTTAACGTGTCTGAATTGTGTGTGTGTGTGTACCTATAACATTTAAGCCTTTCCCCAACGCCCTTGTACTTTGTGTAAAATGTTGTTTACTTTTGCTGGCAGCCATCTTATAGTCTTTGCTGGGATCTGTGCTTTCTCCGTCGGAGGGGGTGTTTTTAGGAAGTTATCTTGCCTGTAGCCCCTCGATTTCTTATTACTATGAGGTCCAGTATGCTTGAAGCTGTTGCTGTCAGGGTCCAGTACTTTCTAAGACGTCTCTTTACTCTAACGATCGGTTGTTAACGCATATTCAGATAAACTTAAAAGTAGTAACGGTATCTACATATTAATTATGTTACATTGTAGACATTTTGCAAAGCAAAACCCTCGGCTCGGAAAGGATTTTTTTCCTCTTTTTATCATAATTAAGTACAAGCTAAATAAATCGACTGGCAGCCGGACGCTGAAAAACAGGCAGTTTCAGTTGTAACAGCTTATTATCGTGCTCCATGTGCGGCAACTGGTCCATTGCAACGGTCACTTCTGACACGTGGCCTCCTTGTCCTATATTGTTGACTTCTACCAGTGCGTTTGGGACCTATACGGAGAAAATGTCCACTTGAAGGACCCCGTTCATGCGATGAAATGTGGCCATGTCCACGGCTACGGGTAGGTCTACGTTGACATCTAGGTAGACAGATTCGTATGCCAGCGGTAGCAGATACGTTGATTATTGCAATTTGAGTACCAGTCGCGGTGGTAACTGATGTAGTGGTTGATGCAGATTATGTTAGGATACAATGCCTACAGTCGTTATCTCAGCAGCAGCAGTTGTGGTGTCTTGGGCAAACAATAAGACATTAATGTAAAGAATTCCGGCAAAAGAAATAAGCAGTTTCATTTTCTGTACAGACTTGGAAATTAATTCATTCTTGCAATTTCACATATTTAATATCATGACAATCCCTAATTGTTAAACTCTGAAACTGAATTGAGCTCGAATCTTTTCCCATGTTGTTTGGCCTTATAGAGTCAATTCATAAAATACGTCTTCGTTATTTAATTTTTTTCTGGTGAGTTTTCACTTACGAAACTTCTGCCGTCTGTTCAAATAACTAATATTTGCGAGATAAAGTAGAAAATAATATTTCGATTTACTGGAAAGAAAATCTAATTTCATGAATTTTTTGCACCTAAGTCAACATATTGAAATGAATGAAAATTTATTAATTCATTAAATTTCGTTTTTTAAGTGTATTTTCTAGATACTTTTTAACTTTTTTAGCATATTACAATCGAGATTATTTCGCATCCCTTACATCTAAGAATTCCTTAAATTGAATACGTTTTCATGCATAAAAACATACATGTATGAAGCTGCATCTGCTCTTCAATATCGAAACCCGCATTCAAGTACAAATATGTAAGGATTCTCTACAATTACGAAATATCCTGGCAGCTCTTTGCAATCACATGAATCTTTCTGAATGAATAAACCGAAAAACTATAGTGGTACTCTCATATTGGCTAGGTAATAAGATTCGAGACTTGAATCGCGTTGTGTTTTATACAAGAAGCATGGAATCTTGCCAAGGACGTAGGAAACTTGCTTTCAACATCTGCCTACGAAAACATGTCTTCCGCTTATACACGAGCAAATCCTAGTTCTAATCAACAAAGTTAATGTTGTGAGTTCAAACCTGTTGGGATGTTTTTGACGTACTTAATGAGGTTTATATAATAAGAAATAGCTCAGACAGCACATTAGACGAAAAGATGTCAGGTAAGTTAACTAGAACTAGCAATCTTCCAGTCATAGCTACGTGATACCTTATACATTTTTTCAGTTACACGAGACAATTATGAGCTATTGTAGTTAGAAATTTAATGAATCTTTAGTGAAGACAAACTGCTGCTTGATATCTTTAAAATGTGAAGCAAGTTCTATCTTTCATCTAATTATGTTATCTCTTAGCCATAGCTAATGCACAAAATATACTCGCATATGGATAGGAAGAAAGCCTTAAACAAATTCGCCTGGTAAACTTAAAATTATCGAAGTTTTGCGGTTCCATACAAAAGATAAACAAACAGTATACTTGACCCTCAGGATGTATCTATCATCTGATCTCATGATAAGTCAAGTTTATATACATATATATATATATATATATATATATATATATATATATATATATATATATATGTATGTAAATGTACTGTCGCATGTTATGGTTCCCGGCCGATAATTTTAATGTCCCAGGAAATTGAAAACGCACTGTCTTTTAAATTAAGTTAAAAGAGTTTATTTAATAAGAATCCACAATCATTAATTTCACTATTTTTACAAGGATTAATTAAAATGCTATTTTTAGGTATCTGTAAAAATTTTTTTTACAAAGACATACTAGTTTCGCGATCTGACTGTCCGTCTGCCCGTGCGTCACAGCGTCACAGTTGAAAAGGTCAAAAGAGGTGGTCTCTCAAAAGTTGAGGCTGTAATTTTTAAGGGGTGTAGTGAATAAAGAGTTTCAATAAAGTCCGTGAAGGACTGCAGCGATGTTCTGCTGCCTCGGCAGAGGAAGGTGTTGGTTCCTGCCGAGAATGCCCTCGTCTGGAGACGCGTGAATGCGCTGGCAGGCTAGCATTGCGGTGTCGTGGGGCGGGTTCGTTTCCCCGGCACGAGGACTCACTACAAAACATTTCGCATTCACGAATTGCTTGCAGAGATCAGAAGAAGACGACCGAAGTCGCAAAATTGTAGATAACCTCCACGAAGGAATTATGACTTGTTACGAGAACAAGAGAAACCTGACAAGAAAGGCGAACTTGGGGTGACCTCGTCGTTACCCAAATAAATTCAGGGCCCACAAATGAAGGAGGGGCAACCGGGTGGTGGTGGAGCCCCTTCATACCCACCCAACCGGAATAAATCCAATGTTAACTTGTTGAAGTGGCCAGGTACTCCTCTTCTGAGTGGAAAGCTCATACAACTTGAATTATATGAACTTTCCCATCAGAAGGGGAGTACCCCGGTGACCATTTTATGTCATAGAATTATACAATTGAATTGCATAATTCTATGCCATAAAAAGGCACTTTGCTTGGGCCACTCAACCCATAAAGTCACCTGAAACAAAAGAAGGAATTAATCTGTACCCGGCGGCTGGCTCATATTTTGGGGTGGAAGCCTGCCACCGTACCGGGTCCTATACCCGATTGGAAAAAACCGGAAGGGAAAGACCGATTTTACGTTTAACAATTCATCATTTTTTATTGTTATATAATTTCATAGAAAATTAATTAAGAACAAAGATATTAGAATGTAATCTACAAATACTAAATGAGTAGGATGAGTGTGTGGAAAAAAAAAGATCTTAAGGCTATGTTACTCAAATTAAACGAGTCTCAAAAAAACAGCTTAACATTTCAAATTGCACTCTACAATGGAGGAATGTATACTTTTACATAGCTCGCCTGGAGAAATGATAATGAACGAAAAAAAACCACTGTTTATATAAAATACCGTAGGTGCTATATCAGTTAACGACTTTGCGAGTAATAGGATGATATAATACGATAAGATGCCTCTTGTGCTTTGATGGCAAACAAATATCGTTAATCGATTATTTTCTTAAAGACAATGTTATGATTATGATGATAATAAAGCCGGTAAGTATCCAATTCAAATCTCTGTTGAATCTTGGATTTATATAAAGTAGGACTTAAGAATGAGTACAAAGTTAAATCATCTGGATTCGCTTCACAATTTTCCGTAAGAATCTTCCCCACTATTTAACCGATTTCTTCACTTCTCACAGTTTTTTCTGGCTTTTCTTTTAAATTTATCATTTATATTGTGCTGTTTATTAAACATTCAAATAGACTTTGTGTTGCTAGATGTAAGACGACATTAAGCATTGATTTATCACACAATTCAACAGAATTTATAAAGCATAAACAAAAAACATCAACTTATGCAATTATTCGTGATTGTAATGCTTTGTGCTTTGGAAAGGAGATTCATTTGATTCCACGAATTGTTCGAAGCAAACAGATACAAGCTTGAGATTGATATATGCGAATGCGAGAGTACGATTCCAATTGATTTGTAAGGAGTGTTGAGAAATTCGTAAGCTACACTGTAATTGATCTGTCATTACTACCCGATGGCACAATACGCGATAAAAGTATTTATGATCTGGGAACGAATCAATTTGACTTATAACAAAGTCAAGAAATTCGGAGAACATTATATGAAAAATTTTAACTCAATCTGAATTGAAATTTAGAACATTTAAGTATTTGAGAGTTATTTTATGTGTAGCTGAAACTCTCACAATTCTGTCATTTATATAAGCGAAATATTGATAATAATTAATTAAAAATTTTAGATAGATAAAATTTATATAAATATAAAAATGAATATTATAATATTATATATATTGAAATTAAAAGGGTACTTACAATACCTTTCCATCGACGACGAGCGCTCGTTGACGATTTGGAGGTAAGCAAGTCCTGGA
Organism: Odontomyia ornata; assembly: GCA_963969285.1. NCBI lineage: Eukaryota > Metazoa > Arthropoda > Insecta > Diptera > Stratiomyidae > Odontomyia > Odontomyia ornata. The sequence goes on along the minus strand of OZ017742.1, from coordinate 104,413,103 downwards.
ATTCATTTTAAGCGTATTATTGTACCGTTTGTAACCTATGAGTCACGACTTCTTTCTTTTGGTAGTGTAGATTCGCATTCGTATAACAAACGTTAGTACACGAGTATGAAGGCATAAAATATATCCTAAGTGTGTATAAAATCATATAAAAATTCAGCTATCAAAGTGTAAACACATGTAAACTTCTTTGAATATCACAACCGTATGGTCTTCGAACGTGGTAATGCTCGCTGCTACTTATTCTACTGCTTTTAATGCTTAATACTTCGTTTTCAGGGGTGTCTTGAGTCTCAGTTTTATTCACAAGTTTATCGACTTTCTTTGTTGAACTATGTTTGAACACACAATGCGCCTTTTTGCATCCAAACGGTGTGTTTTCCCAGAAACAGGGAGTACGGTCCCGCCGTTTCCCAATCAACATGTGCCGCTCCGTACAATGAAGATCTTCACCTCGGCCTTCCAACCACCTGTTGCACATCACTTCGTGACCTAATGCTGATGGCTCATGGCGATATTGGCAACTGCTATCGTTTTTTTTTTTACAGGCACTGTAGTAGAAAAAGTAGCAATCTGTGAAGTTTTTTTTTTCTTATTTTTTTTTCTTTCGCTGTGCATCAACAGGATGGTAGAAGTTATCTCTGCCAACAACCCTGAAATAACGCATATTGAACTTAAAGTATCAAACAAAGACATATAAAGTAATGGACGCGAAATGAGCTTATTTTCATCCATACGTGACTGCATGCAAACGTTCATTTAAAAAAAAGTATTCTATGCATTTGCATTTGCCTATTTCATACATTTCGGTCGCGTCTGCTCCCCCTCGTCTATTATTTACACCATTTTATCAAAGTGCGCTCTTTCTTTATCCCTATTAAATTCAATTTTATTACTGTTTGGACTCTAGAAATCAGAGCCTGAGTTCGTTTTGCCAAATCATTCTAGGCCCCATATATTGGGCCAAACTGTTCTGCACTATTTACAGATTCATCTAACTCCTTCCCTTTTTACTCATTAAAGCTAACGCGACCAACTTTGGCTCTTTTAATGATGTTAATTTTTCTTTTCTCCTCCCAATACTCTTAAAAACACTTTGATAATCAATCCCCTACAATCCCTTTCATAATTTATCATTCGAATCGCATAAGTATTAAAATCAAAACTTTCATTCACGCCGTTTCATTCACAATTTGTTCATTCATAAAGTACTATAAATCCAAAACGCGAATACATTCACACATAAATCAGGCACTCGCGCATTCACGCACGGACTAACACACTTGTAGCACTTAACTATTTCAGAGACATCGTTCTTCCCCCGTTTTTTCACTTGCTCACGTTCCCTTCACCACCAAGGTTACCGGTTCTTCATTGATTGATGAATTGCTCATGTCGTTTCCGTTACCGCTTTGCAAACTTGGTAACGAGTTGCCAACGTAAAGCGAAGGATCGATCACCTTTGGAATTGGTTTAATCTCAGGGGCTAATTCCTTTTCAATGCGATGCAAATCGAAACGATCCTCATATGTGATTAGATTGATGGCAATACCCAAATGTACGAAACGCCCTGAACGGCCAATACGATGCAAGTAAGTCTCAGCCATACGTGAACAATCGCAATTAATAGCAACATTCACAGCCTATACATCAATACCACGTGTAAAAAGATCAGAGCAGACTAGATTTCTGCATAGCCCCTGTCGAAATTTCATGGAAAACACGATTTCTATGCGCCTGCGCCATCTTGGCCTGGATATAGTAACAACAATAACCAAGTTTCGTGGTCTTCTTAGCCAGCAATTCCACACGTTGCGTTGAATTGCAAAATATTATCGATTGATTTATTTGCAACTTAGAGAATAACGTATTAAGACAATGCACTTTTTGTCGTTCTTGTACAAATGCATAATATTGTGTAACACCTTTCCGTGTTAATTCCTCCATCAAATTTATTTCATATGGTTCACGTAAATGCTTATCCATGAAATTTTTCACACTGAACGGGAATGTAGCCGAGAATAGAAGAATCTGTGGATCTTTTGGCAGTTTCATTATAAAATGATCCAGCATGCCTTTAAACTCTTGTGATAACAGTTTATCTGCCTCGTTCAATACGAGGATTTTGCATTGTGACATATCCGTCACTTTTTATCCATCAGATCCAAAATACGGCCAGGTGTTGCAATGATTAATTGTACTTTCTGATAAATTCGCATAATATCATCCTTTAGATTGGTGCCACCCGTTGTCACCATCACTCGGATGTCTAAATGCTTCGCCAATTCTATACAAACTTGCGAAGTCTGCGGTGCTAACTCTCTCGTTGGTACGATGACAAGAGCTTGGATAACATCACGAGATGGGTCGATTTGCTCGAGTACGGGAATGCAATAAGCACCGGTTTTTCCAGTACCGTTTTTCGCTCGTGCTAATATATCCTTACCACTTAAAGCAATTGGTATAGCCGCCTCTTGAATAAGCGACGGTTTTTTCCAGCCCTTCTTGAAGATTTCCATTAATATTTCTCGTTTCAAACAGAATTCTTCGAATTCATTTTCTCTTGTGTCTGTTACATCACTAGTCTTAGGTCTATTATCCTTCGGAGGAATCCGCAATTTCGATTTCCAGCCCATATCATCGTTTAAGTTGTTGCAGCAACTGCCTTATCATTGCTTAAACTTTTAGGATTGCCATGATTGGCAGAATGCATATGATCATATTTCAGATGATTTGCAGCATTCATATTTTCTGTCATCATTTTGAAAAAACTAAAAGTGCCCTTTTTTACACTAATTCGATAAAAAAATAGTCCTTAGAAAAACTAATATTAGTTCACTTACGATTTTCCTAATGAAACTCCCTCGCCAACCATCCAAATACACTATTCAAATGACACTTCCACTAGCACTTGATCGTATGCAGTCTTTTGCACGGAGCGGTTTATGGGAAACTGTTCATTGAAAAATGTTCGAGACACACGGAATAACCTCGCTCGTACCATGTGGAAATAGAAGTGCCATCTATGGGTGAACACGCGGTGGTGATAATGCACACTCGTTTCGGTTGTTTTTTAAAATTCTAAATCGTCTTTTGTAGATTCGTTTAAATTATCAATTGAAGCAATTTTCGTTTAATGATTAGGCGTAATTAAGTGGGAAAAATCGGAAGAATTAGACAAATTTTAAGGGGTTTAAATGATACAATGATTTTAGCGTTCATATAATTTAAAAGGTTAACCGTTTCGTTCTAAGCATTTGTATCCCGCGTTACACCGCAATTTGTTAAATTATATTCAAAAGATATTGTAGTAAAATCACTACACATTAAAATATTAAACAGTTTTAGAATTTTGTTTCCCGGGAGTTAAGTACAAAAGACATTTTCTGGACCTATTTTCCATGCAAAAAAAAAGAACGAGTGTTGCGATGGGGAAGGTGACTCAATCGACTGAATCCTTGTTAAATTGAGTTCGTGCTGTGTGCCTGTGTCAGCGCTGCTTTTAGAGCCATAGCTCCTAGATTACTACAGGGGGTCCCCCCGAATAAAGAATGAACCCTTAAAAAATTTGTTTAACCAAAGGTAGTCGAGTGGGGTATCAAATCTGAAATAAAAAAGTCATTTTATGAATTAGGGGTCCAGGGGAAGGCAAAATGTACCAAAAATTTGTGTCCCCCCCCCTCCCTCGCGATTGGACACCTTTGAGCCGAAAAATCTGAAAATTACCACGGATGTGGGCCTTTATGAGCACAAGGGCAACAAGTACCTCAGAAATCGAAATTCACTCAACTTTGTTAATAATAGTATGATTTGTAGATTTCACATTTTTTGCCCGTAAAATCTAAACGGTACCCTACACTTCTTGAAATTTTGCAATTATATAGACTAGTATAAGATATTTACGTTCACAAAATTTGATTGAGATCGAATCATAATCAAGTGAGTTATAGCCATTTCAATTGTATGGAATTACAACAACAATAACACGTGTTTATGGTTGAAACATATTTCAAATGGACCTAGGCACTTTTATTTTCTTTCAATTTTCATGAAAATTTCAGGAATAGTGTTTAACTTGAATTTGTTCAATTGGCCGAGCATTCAGAACAATCATTCAAACTAGATCAAAATGGCGGCTGCACTGTGCTTATGAAAGGAACTGTGCGTCTTTAACATAAATTTGAACGATTTCATATCCAAGTATTGAATGAATAATTCAAGTTATCGATTAACGCTATTAGAAAACTTGTTTCTAACCCTAGAATGTTTACAAAGACCTTCTGGTAAGAGCACTCTCCTGCTAACTCTACTTGCTCTATTTTTTTTCTGTCTATATCATGAAAATCACTTCACTATTAATCAATATTGCCTTAACTTCACGCTTCACTCTATTGCAGTTTTACTATCGCAGCTTTACTATTCAGCTTGGCTTTATATTGGGTCTCTAGTCATTCAATCCATTTCTGGTACATTGGTGAACTACCTGGAATATTCGAGCAATTTTAAATGGCCGCAGTGACGTCACTTTCAGATATTGATCATGCTTGGTCAAATCTTGTGCTTTCGAGTACATTCGTTTTGTATTATTAATCCATTTCATCTTTATTTACGTTAATTTGGTTTAGCGTTGTCGATTTAAATGTTTATATTTCTGCCCTACCTTTTGTATTAATATTATTCATTTCATCTTCTCAAAGAATAGTTAAGTCACACTTACAACAATTTAATTTAACTTTTTTAATGATTTCAATTCTGGACACAATCCCTTTATTTCAGCTACAAACTAATCTACTGGATTTTAATAAAAATGACATTTAAAAAAGTAACCTATGATTTCTTGCAATAACACATAATCTTCCAACATAACACGATAGAGCTCTCCATTGATGATAACATACCGGTCGTTTTCATACACGAAAAAATACGGCCCAATCACATCCCCGCCATGAAAACCGCACCAAACAGTAATTTTTGGCTTATGCAATGGTGTCTCAAGAAGCACATATGGGTTTATTGCTGACCAATAATGCATGTTTTGCTTATTAACAAAGCCATTGAGCCAGGAATCAGCTTCATCTGTGAAGCTGAATTTTCGATGAAACCGACTCAGAATTTCAGTAGTAGTATTTTTTAATTTCCAAACGTTGCTGATTCGTGAACTTAACCATGATGACAACGTCGTATTTAACTAACGTTTTGACATTGACAGTTAATCAAAAAAGTTTAAAAGTGCGTTCATATAAAGATAACAAATTTTTATGTCCTTAATAGAAAACCCTATATGGGGTATCAAGTACTCTCATCAATAGGCAAACTTCTCGCGAGAAATTCGCCTAAAATAAGGGGTGTTTTTTAGAGGCGGAGATATTTAAATTGAAATAGAACAAAGAAAAATGATTTTTGTACCCATGAAATCAGCTTTATTTGAAAGATATTTTTTCGTCATTAATATTTCAAGGTAATTCTGGGCAGTCAACGTAGCAGGTGCGTACGTTTCGTAATCTGGAGGTTTAGGTTTCATAGACTCTTTGCAGTAAATTTGGCTGTATTTTGACAATAATGCGTTGAACGTAAGCTTTTAAGTGCTCAATTTTTTCAGCTTATTGGCTTAGACATTTGTAGCCTTCTTGATACCCTCCTATAATGTTTTCGCAATAGGATCTTTAATTTTGATTTTGGAGAGCACTTTCTAAGCAATTTATGCTGCCAATGCCTCGTCTCTGGTAGATGGTTAAACTGGAATCTCTTGTTCTACGTTTGTAATGTTCAACGTTTCAGTGATCATTGAAAATGCTGGGGATAACATCTGGAAATATTGCAGCCATCTATTTCTTATTTCGACTGGATTACTTATGATTTCTCCTTATGCACATTTGCAAAAATTTTTTGTGAAGTAAGCCGTCTCAGATATTCAAGATAGGCATACGCAAATCTAACTTCATATGGCTCTTTTTAGGGTTTTGTAAAATAATTTTTCAAAACCCTTCTAAAATCGCGTCCTGTCTGTCCGTCTGTCCGTCTGTCTGTCCGTCCGTCCGTCCGTCCGTCCGTCCGTCCGTCCGTGTGTCACAGCAGTTTTTCTCGGAAACTACTGAAGCTAGAAGCATCAAATTTTGTATATAGGTGTAAAGTGGTGATCTCTTCAAACTTCAACTACTAAAAAATTTTATAAGGTATTTAAGGGGGGTCTCCCCATGTAGGGGAGTGACCCCCCGAAAAAAAAATTTCATTGAAGGTAGCCGATATGGGTATCAAATGAAAGGTCTTGATGAGAACTTTTCAAAACAGGTCTTAGTTTGGCAAAGTTTGCTTCGAGGGGCGCACAGGGAGAGGAAATACACGAAAAATTTGTGTCCCCCCCCCCTCGTGATTGGACACCTGTGATCCGAAAAATCTGAAAAAAATCACGAATGTAGGCCTTGATGAGTACAACAACAACAAATACGTGAGAAGTCGCAATTCACTCAACTTTGTTAGTAATAGTATGATCTATCGATTTTATGTTTTCTTGAATAAAATTTTGACGGTACCCTTAAATTCAATGAAATTCAGTACACAGATGTCTATTTATAAGATTGATCAACCCTGCAAGTTTCATAAAGATTGCGTCATATTTAGCGAAGTTATAGCGGTTTGAATTTTCCTGTGTTACTATGGAACAATATGCGCTGCATGTATTACTATGGCAACATATGGCTATGGAACAACATGCGCTTTTTACCAACTCAGACACTACAGTTTTGCTAGGATTTGCATGAAAATTTCAGGAATGATAGGTGTCATGAATAACTCTGAGAATCAGTTCAGCTAGTGGTATCAGTAATCGTAAAACAAAATGGTGGCTGTTTTAAATGCGAAAATTGAATAACTTTGAGTTATTTTTTCCCAACTTCAACGTTTAAGGCGCATGCTTTGAACACTTGATTCAATTTAATGAATGACTGAAGCTGAGTACCTACAATTAATACTCATAAGTGAAACAAGTCAAGGAGGTGGGAGGGAGCTTCTAACAACAGGGCTTTGTAACAACTCTAGGATTCGAAAAAATTGGCTATTAATCGATGTTAACAGTACAGGAGAGTGGCCCCTGAAAAAAAATTCATCAAACGTAGCCGATATGAATATGAAATGATAGCTTTCATGGGAGCTTTTCAAAACAGTTCTTAAACTGTCAGTTTTTGCTTCAGTGGGGGCACAGGGGGGAAATACATGAAAAATGTGTTTCCTCCGTCGCGAATGGACATCTGAAATAATTATCAAGGGAGATATTTATGAGTAGAACAATAACAAAAACCTCAGAAGTCGAAATTCTTTCAACTTTGTTAATAATAGTATGGTCTTCGAATTTCATTGTTTCTCCAATAAAATCGTCATTGATATGCTTCTTGACTTTATACAATCTGGTGACTGCATTTTGAAAATTGAATACAAAACCCTTCTGACATGAGCGTAGGTCTGTTTACCCAACTTGTTTTTCATTTATTTGCAGGGTCTTTTTTATTTTTGTGGTAGGGAGGGGAGTGCCATTTATGCACAGAGTGTGTAAGACTCCCATGTGTGACTGGAGTACCCACTAAAAACCTCCCCTGTCAACCTGAGAAACCAGCCTGGAACCGTTTGACACATCACTTCGGGCCAGGTCTCGTTTTGTTACGCCGTGAGGCGCCTTCAAGCTTGGGAGTCCATTTTCTAGCGGGAGGGGAGAGGGGAAGAGGAAGTACCAGAAAAGCAATCTCCTAGCTGTTGTGAGTCACCTTTATATTTAGGACTGCCCGAGCATAATGTGCCACCTTGTTCCATTTGTCAGCCGATTCGAGCATCACCGCAATTATATTATCCGGGGTGAGCCCTCGCATCTCCCTGTAGAGTTACCTTTGCAGCCTGACCCATTTTGTTCACGCAAAAAATGTACGACCGATATTTTCCTCCTCTCCTGGGCGAAACGCATAATTAGGGGACCGTGACTTATCAATCCGCACAAGAGCACTCTTGGAGGCTAGCATTCTTTGGGGAGTTCCGCCCCCACGTACCCGAGGAAATTTCCGCAGGGAGAGTGCCGGTCGACAAGAGCACTCTTCGAGGCTAGCATTCTTTTCGGAGCGCCGCCCCCACGGACCCGAGGATATGGGGGGCGCCATGAGGTTCCCTCCTGGGATGAGAGGTAAAGACCCTGATTGTATCTGGACTATGCTTTGGACAACGAACGGGAATTGACGCTTTGGGCTGGCGGATGTGATGGTTTGGCCCTAATTGCTTTGCACAGTAGCGCCGAGACGAAACTCGTGTGTGAACGGCTCCAATTCAACTATCATACCGTCTCCGTCCCGGTAAAACCTAGGCAGGCCTTGGAATACGTTCGAGGTTCGAACCATTGGGTTGGTGGTGTAGGTTTGGTTGAAACGGACTCCCGACTAGCGCTGGTCTGGCTCTGAGCACTTGTCCCCATAAGGGCTTGTGCCAACCGTCGCATGGCCTCCCTGCTCTGCAAATATAACCATGAGACCAATAAGGCGACTACACACACGAACGGAGATAGCGGCTTCAAGGGGGGACCCAACAAAACTGGAGCAAACAAAATCAAAATATCAAAACATCCTAAAAACGATTCAAAAAATAATAACGATGACGTAACCAGCGGTTGCAGTCACGATGTAGACAGTACATCGAGAGCGGTACTAACCACGACAAAAACGAAGACTAACACAATGACAGTGAAGGCAGACGAAAAACGGAGAATAGCAGACAGTCTGGTTCAGACTGAGATTCCTGCGGCGTTTGGGTGCAGCAAAAAAATGATGCGAACGCCCGAGCGTCATATTAAGGAGAAGCGGAAAACTCTGCAGGACACTTCAGGTTATCGAGCGGTGGGAGATATCATAAAGAGCACCGAAAATTCGACTGTCACTACTGTGATCGTTACTGAAGCGACCGATGCAAGGATCGCAAATCCCGACATTGCAACGAAAAATCCAGAAGCCAGTAGGGAGATTACGGCACTAAAAGCAAAGAGTGACCAGACACCGCGTGACTGCATCACCAACGTCGAAAATGTGGTGGAAGTACTGCACTTGGAAACGGAACGCGATAACCTCTCCCAAGGATGATTGCAAAGTATAATTGTGGCCCAGCGATACGAAGAAGAAAGACTACTCCAAAAAGCGGGAGATGTTCTGAAAAGAATACAATCAGCTTGCGACTCCCCAAAATCAGTGAAGCAGCATAGGCAGGGCTCCTTGAACTAGAGGAGCTCCTAGATTGCATAGGGCCTTATCGGAGGAGCTGGTTAAGGGCCGAAGACGAACAGAAAGCTAAAGAGGCGCTTGAGGTGAAAGCTAAAGGCGACTTGCAGATAGCTCCACTATTAAAAGACAATAAAAGAATGGCGTCTAGCCCAATCAAAGGAGATCGGGATAAAAGAAGGAAGGAAGAGGCACTTGATGGGCGTGGAGCACTAGGTCAGGGGTTCCAGACGGTGCTTACAAAAGGAGCGAAGAAAGCCGCAAAGAAACTCCTTCACAAAAAGCCCGAAAGTAAAGTTCGCACGGACGCCCAATTAGAAAAAGGACCCGATGCAAAACAGCAGAGACAGGAGCCCCGACAAAGACCTTGGCAGCAGGCACTGCTTGTAAAGCCCCAAGATGGGAGATCTTACGCGGAGGTACTGCGGGACATCAGGGGAAACGTAAGGCCCAAAGACACCAACAATGCCATTAAAGTAGTACGACCAACGCGGTCGGGCCTCATACTGGTCAGATTTGGAGCAGAGGCCGGCAATAAAGAAGCATTCTGTGACGCAATAAAAAAAATCCTCAGCAAAAGCGCAACTATAGCCCCGCTCGAGCCGATGGCAACGATCGAAATACGAGACATTGACTGCGTGACGGATCTGGCCGAGGTAGAAGAGGCCATCAAAAGGGAAGACCCCAGCGTGGGAAGCATCAAAGCGAGACTGACACCAGAAAACAGCAGTGGACAACGCATGGCCATAGTCGACCTGACCGAAAAGGATGCCGAACAATTCCTGAACAAGGGCAAAGTACGAATTGGATGGGTTGTCTGTAGGATACGGCAAAGAGCAATGCTTTTTCAATGTTTCAAATGCCTTGGTTATGGTCACACCACACAAGTAAGCAAAGGACCCGATAGGAGTTCCCTATGTTACAAATGCGGTGAAATGGGACTTAAAAGAAAAGAGTGTACGAAGGAGGCACACTGATTCTTTGCTAGGATGCTGATCCAAAACCAGATTTTGGACGCGTCTTGGGATCAGGAAAATGCCGGGTGTTTCAGGAAGCCCTAGCCAAGGCAAAATCAGAACTTCGATGACCCACATTCTGCAGCTGAACCTACACCGCAGCTCAACCGCCCAAAATCTGGTTGAGCAGTTTGCGAGGGACATGAAACTGACTTCTTGCTGCTGAGTGAGCAACACCACAAAAATTGTCCTGCATTATGGTATTTTGATGAAACTGGAACTGCCGCCATCTGGGTTCGGAACAGTGACTTCCAAGCGGAGAGTTGTGGACGGGTGGATGGTTTCGTGTGGCTTCGGTGGTCAGGGATCACCATCTTTAGTGTATACCTAACGCCTAACGAGTTGACATCATATTTCCAAGCCAAGTTTAATGTTTTGGAGGGCACTGTCTCGAACGCAGAGGGCGAAATGCTCGTTGGGGGCGACGTCAACGCTAAAGCAATCGAATGGGGCATGCTTCAGACATATCCGCGGGAAAAAGAATCCCGGAAATGGCGGTCCGGATGGCCCTCGTCGTACTAAACTCCTGAAATACGCCGACTTTCCGCCGTGTTGGCTGTGAGGGAACCATACCGGACTTAAAATTCGTCTCGGAGTCCTTGATACGGAGGATACACAACTGGAAAGTTTTAGAGGACTGCTCAGCCAGTGATCATCAGTGCATTTTGCTTGAGATAAGTGATGCTGTCCCCGGACGTCCATACTTTCGGCCTTCTACAACTGGATGGAGCATCAGGAGGATGGACGTCGAGAGGTTCGTCAAGGTTTTCACAGCAGGTGAGCTACTTTTGGGAGCTTCGGAGGGGACGGAAAAACTGGCAGCTCAAGACGTGGGGACCTCTACTAAAGGCATCATTATGATTACTTGCTGCGCTTCTATGCACTGTCGAAGACCTCGGCACGGCAAGCCACCAGTGTACTGGTGGTCAACTGAAACCGCTGGAAAGTGAAGGTAGTGTCACAAGCTTTGACGTGAGGCTCAACGTGCGCGGAACCGTGACGAGGCATACAACCAGGTGGCAGCATATAAGTTGGCCAGGAAATGCCTTCACAAACTGATCAACAGTAGCAAGGTTCGCTGCTGGCAAGACCTAGTGGACAATGTGAACAAGGATCCGTGGGGCCCTGGCTACAAGCTGGTCATGGGGGAACTTGGTGCCCTACGGAAGCCTTGTATACATGACGTGGAAAAGATGGACGCGATAGTGCGGGGACTCTTCCCCGCCCATCCCGTCCGTGTTGACGCTGCCCATTGTGAAACAGCAGTCGAGTGTCCACTCTTCACACAATCCTTTTATTGAAAGCGAGGAAAGCTCTAGGTCCAGATGGTGTTCCAGCTGAGGTGTTGCGACTCGTCTATCACCATTGTCCTGACTTGCTGCTCAGCACATTCAACGCTTGCCTACGGTACGGGGTTTTCCCGGTACGATGGAAGGTGGCGAGGCTCGTGCTGATTAGCAAGGGGAAGGGAAATCCCGAGTCACTGTCTGCATACTGCCCGTAATACATGCTAGACACGGCTGGGAAAGTGCTAGATGAACTCATCAAGGGAAGACTCACTGACGCGATTCGTGCTGCTGGGGACCTATCTCCTCGGCAGTACGGGTTTAGAGCAGGACGTTCTACCATTCATGCAATTGCAGAGTTGGTGAACGCGGTCCAAAAGGCGGAGGCATATAGCCACACCAAGCGACGGATCGTCCTGTTGGTGACTCCGCTAGATGGGTGGATATTCTGGATATGCTTAAAAACCTGTTTAGGTTCCAAAATATCGAATACAGCTTTTGAGGAACTACATAAAGGACCGAAGCCTGCTCTACGTTACGACACAGGGCCAACGAAGGATGGAGAGACCTATCCTTGGTCCGGACCTGTGGAGCGTGTGGGGACCTATCTCCTCGGCAGTACGGGTTTAGAGCAGGACGTTCTACCATTCATGCAATAGCAGAGTTGGTGAACGCGGTCCAAAAGGCGGAGGCATATAGCCACACCAAGCGACGGATCGTCCTGTTGGTGACTCCGCTAGATGGGCGGATATTCTGGATATGCTTAAAAACCTGTTTAGGTTCCAAAATATCGAATACAGCTTTTGAGGAACTACATAAAGGACCGAAGCCTGCTCTACGTTACGACACAGGGCCAACGAAGGATGGAGAGACCTATCCTTGGTCCGGACCTGTTGAACGTGTCTTACAACGGGCTACTGAGACTTGAGATGCCAGATGAGTCGCGCTTGGTCGGCTATGCGGATGATGTTGCGGCTCTATTCGCTGGACACACCGCTAAACAAGCGCAACTAAGGCTAAGTATGCTAATGCGCCGAGTGAGGGACTGGATGACTGCTCGCGGGCACAGTTTAGCATGGAGAAAACTGAAGTGGTAATTTTGACAAAAAAGAGAATCTCTAGAGTAAGGATAATCAGTATTGGTGATACACGAATCAAATCAAAGCCAGCGGTAAAGTACCTGGGGTACTGATCGAGTTTCTCTGAGCAAATCAGGGCAACGGCTGATAAGGCTGCTTAGGGAATATTATCTCTGAGTCGACACTTGGCCAACGTAGGGGGACCCAGCCCATCAAGAAGACGCCTCTTGATGAGTGCTGTAGGGTCAGTGCTACTGTACGGAGCAGAAGTATGGGACGACGCTCTCAACAAGGGGGTATACCGAAAACGTTTGCTACAGGTACAGAGAAGAGGAGAACTGAGAATTGCATCTTCGTATCCAACAGTCTCCGACTCGGTGGTGAGATTTATTGCAGGCGTGATACCTGTCGCCCTCCTTACTAGACAGCGCCGCGCTATTTACCTGCGCCGAAACGAGGATGCGAGGGAGATAGTTGTCCGCGAGGAGAGACAGCGCTCGCTCAACGATTGGCAGCAGTCTTGGGTAAATTTCACGAAGGGAAGATGGACTGCGCGCCTCATCCTGGACGTGAGACCGTGGCTAAATTGAAGGCATGGTAAGACTGACTTCTATCTGACCCAGTTTTTGAGCGGGCACGGGTGTTTTCAGTCTTACCTGCACAAGATTGGTAAGTCACGGTCTGCGGATTGTCGATTTTGCCCAGGAAAGGAGGGCAATACCTGTCACACATTTTTGGCGTGTACAAAATGGGTCAGGCTGCGCAGGGAACTCTACAGGGAGACGCAAGAGCTCACCCCGGATAATATAGTAGCGGTGATGCTCGAATCAGTTGACAAATGCAACCAGGTGGCACATTGTGCTCGGGCAGTCCTAAAATATACAAGGGACTCACAGCAGCCAGGGGCACTGGGGCTGGGGGATCGCTCTTCTGGCATTTTCTCTTCCCCCCTCTTCCCCTCTAGGAGGGGATTCCCCAGCTTGAAGGCGCCCCACGGCGTAATAAAACGAGACCTGGCCCGAAGTAATGTGTCAAACGGTTCCAGGCTGGGTTCTCAGGTTGACAGGGGAGGTGTTTAGTTGGTAGACCAGCCGCGATTGGCGTCCCACACTCTGTGCATAAATAGCATTCACCTCCCGACCACAAAAAAAAACAAAAAAAAGGCGCCTTCAAGCTGGGCAGTCCCTTTTCTAGCGGCAGGGGAGAGGGGAAGTTTAGCACAGACAGGAGAAAACATATTGCGTTCGCATAAGTAGGAACATTAAAAATAATTCCCTGACCTCTGAGCATGGTGGCCACTGTGACGCATGTGTGTCTAATAGCATGATGGCCTGAGAAGAATTAGTAAACACGTCAAAACACTTTTTTCGAAAATATTTTTTCTTTAAGAGTTTTTCAGAAAAATCATAAATGTAACTCAATAAAGTAAATATACACAAACAATTTTTATAAGCTTAGCAATGAAGCTTACAATTAAAAAATCCGAAGTTGAACCGTCTGAAACAAAATGGCGGCCGCTCGAAGGTCGAAAATCGTGCAAAAATTTTTTTTGTAGTTGTGACCAAATACGTCGATTCATGTTTATATAACTTGCAAATATAGCAAAAGTTATAAGTAGCTAGAGAATAATAAAAAAAATTTTGGAATGAGGTTCCATATTTCAAAATGACCGCTAATCAAATTTTGAAATATTTAAAAGCTTCTAAAAGTCAAAGTTTTGATTTAATTTGCATGAAACTTATTATTAAGATAAAAAGTGATTAGTTCTTATCATAGATATAGAGAGTACAGGATCCGCAACCGGTCGTGAGAGCCGAAGCAATAAGCAACCTTCGCTATAGTTGTGTGAAGTTGAGGTTTGAAGTGATATGCTTTTGTTTTTGCACTTAATTCACTCTGAAACACGTTCACGTTTAAAAAGTTTTGAATTTTGATGATCGCTTGTACTAAATCTGCACTTTAGTTCACTTTTTTAGGTCTTTGTAAAAATTTTTTTTACAAAGACCTACTAGTTTCGCGACCTGTCTGTCCGTCTGTCCGTCCGTCTGTCCGTCCGTCCGTCTGTCCGTCTGTCCGTCTGTCCGTGCGTCACAGCTGATTTCCTCAGAAACTATAGAAGCTAGAATGCTCAAACTTTGTGAAAAGGTCAGAAGCGATGATCTCTCAAAAGTTAAGGCCTTGACAAAAATTTAAAAAATGTTTAAGGGGGGTCCCCCTTAATAACGAATTGGCCCTTAAAAATTTTTTTTAACCAAAGGTAGTCGAGTGGGGTATCAAATGAAAGGTGTTGATTAGAACTTTTAGAATCTGAAATAAAAAAATCATTTGATGGATTAGGGGGTCCACGGGAAGGCAAAATGTACCCAAAATTTGTGTCCCCCCCCCCTCGCGATTGGACACCTTTCAGCCGAAAAATCTGAAAATTATCACGAATGTGGGCCTTTATGAGTACAAGGGCAACAAATACCTTAGAAATCGAAATTCGCTCAACTTTGTTAATAATAGTATGATTTGTAGATTTTACATTTTTCCCCATAAAATCAAAACGGTACCTTTAAACTTCTTGAAATTTTGCAATTATATAGACTGACATGAAATATATATATTCACAAAATTTAATTGAGATCGAATCATAATCAAGTGAGTTATAGCCATTTCAATTATATGGAATTACAACAACGATAACACGTGTTTATGGTTCATATAGGGTTTTCCAATAAGAGGTGTTATTTTGATATTAAATGAAAAATGCCATTTTTTAAAATATATGATCGGATGTTTAGTTCATTATAAAGAAGAAGATATGCCGTTAATAGCAATAACTAACATTGGGCAAATAATCACTACGACACGCTTACACGACCATATCCTCTTCATGAAATTTTCCATAACCAAATCGCAAAGTGGCTACCCTATGTCCTCGATAGCCTCACGAATTTCATCTTTGAGATCTTGAATCGACGCTGGGCTATTGGCATAGGCCTTCTCTATCACGTGGCTCCAAAGGAAGAAGTCGTAAGGTGTTAAATCAGAAGATCTATTCAAAATATATATTTAAAATTGACTTGGGCACTTTTATTTTCTTTCAATTTTCATGAAAATTTAAGGAAAAGTGTTTAACTTGAACATGTTCAATCGGCCGAGCATTCAGAAATCATTTAAGCTAGATTAAAATGGCGGCTGCACTGTGCTTATGAAAGAAACTGTGCATCTTTTGTATAAATTTGAACGATTTCATATCTAAGTATTGGATGAATAATTCAAGTTATCGATTCACGCCATTAGAAAACTTGCTTCTAACCCTAGGATGTTTACAAAGACCTTCTGGTAGGAGCACTCTCCTGCTTACTCAACTTGTTTATTAAAAACTTACGAATTTTCCATCGGCTTTGACACATGAGTTTTCTCGCCGTTTTCGCGCCCTCTTCGAATTTCTTTTGCTTTGACATTCCAGTCTTGGGTGAGAGCCGTTTGTTGCGTTGTACTCAAATTGTTTTGCGAATGATAACAAAGTTGCGATCATGTGCATGTGAATTGAGATTTTGTCGGTGTGCGCCGGTGTCAGTGGGGGAAGTGATTCTTCTGAAGAGAGATAAGAAAACCCTGTCTGGAAACAAACGGGAAGGAGAAGCAGAGGGAATCATATAGATTCGAGAGCGTAAGTTATTTATAACTGATTTATGTGGAAAATTTGCTTCCCACATGAACGAGTACACAGATTCTCATTGCTCGTTAATTTATTTATATCTTTGGTTCTCATGGTTTTGATATTTGTGTGATCGTCCATGGGCAAGTTTCAAAATGGCGGTGAGTCTAATAGGCAATTCTTTCATATTTGCATGGCCCTCTGGAGGCCGTTTTTCAACAAATTTTGATTAAATTCAGAATTAAAGATTACTAGAGCAAGTTCTTAAATGGTGCGAAAAATCTTAACATCAGAAGATGAATAAAAAAGTTGAGCAATTAAAACTGAATTTTTGTTGTGTTCAGAGTAAAACTCCATTTTGAATGAGATCTTGTACAGTAGTTGAGAAAGCTCTAAGATAAATATTTTTTTTATATAAACCATAATAAAACATTTAAATGCAAAACGGCAGCGCCCAAAATGCCAGAAAGTAAGTGAAATATGTTATTTCAGTAGCAACTGAAGTGTTGAATATATTTTCATGCAAGCATTCAAAGTGGCCGCCTATCAAATCATTGTTTGCTTTTTGAACCTAAGGGAGCTTACGAGAAATTTGCCTCTCCGGCTAGTGCAGCCAAAGGGGGTCTTTCAGTCTATAATTATCATCTAATACTTAATATCTATAGGGAAAATTTTGAAAATAGTTCTATCTTTTAAATTAATAGCAATGCTTTCTCCTTGAAAGTGATCACAACCACCGTGATAAGCCTGAAACCTACCAAACTAGTACAAATTAGTTTCCTCACTGTCTTAGCTCTTAATGTTATGATGATTAGCACAATTAGCACAATATCGCTTCTACATTTAAGCACAGTGTGACCAAATTTTTGACAGGTATTGCATTGTCTGATGCTAACCTCTACCCAACAATATGCTAGTTGTAGTCAATAGTAACATACATTTTCTACAAAAGTCCTGAGCAGTCCAGTTAAAAAGTCAAAAATTAATGAATATTTGAAAGTCTTCATAATTTTCCAAATCTTTACTATTCGCAATTAACCCATCTGGGTCTTTATCTCAAACAGAAGCTCGTTTCACTTAAAATATCCTTTAGTTCAAGTATTTTTAGTTTTAGTTTCATATATTTAGTATAATCCACTGTATAAGAAACACCTCAAACATGAATTGACAAAATGTAGTAATCAAGGAGTTGCCTAGGCAAACTGCTGGAAAAACACCATTATACATCATCCAATTTTAATTGTAAGTTTAAAAATTAAAATATTAAAATTTAGAATTAAAATTCGATGATGGCGTCCCCGTTGTAACGCAATTTAGTAAAATGAATTACGTTATCTCGCAATGAAAAAAAACAGATCCGTTGCCAGCGAGCAAAAGGCTTGTGGATGGAACAACAGTTGTGGCGAGGAAAGTCTGCTTGTGTTCGCGAGACGTTGCAAGCGTCGCGAATAGTCTGTCAGAGTTCACCATCTCATCGACACACCGTCTATAAGGCGCGGAGGGTGCATCTTGAAAGAATCTTGCACATAGACGTACTTGGGAAAATACAAAATAGATTTCGAGCAGCCGGTTGTGTTATTTATTTGATTACTTTGTTGTTGCATCTATTTCTGGGTTCGGAGTGTGAATCTTATACTGCTATCTGGTCCGATTAAGCGGTGGCAAAGATTTCGGTGTCGAGATACATCGACTGACATCTAGGTGGGTTTCTCGGAGCCTAGACAGGTTCACGAATGACCGAGAAGCACGCATAGATTTCTCATCAGAAGGTGGATATATCAGCAATCTCTTGATAAGCCATTTTTGCTTATTCCGCGAATGCGTGTTTATAATCCATTTAACATCCGTGCGTTTACAAATTGACATATATATCCGTGGAAAGTCACTCAAGTTCTCATATGTTGACATACAATCGCAAAGCTAGGTCCTTTTCACGACATAGCCGCGAGTATGCCTGAATGTAACAGTCAGCGACCATCGTGGTTAGCCTCGAGCAAGTACTCTTCAGATTATAACAATTTCTGGTAGTCTTTTTGGCTCGCACAATATATATTATTATTTGCTCCCGAGGTAGATAATTTTCCGTGAAAAACCTACAGCCTGTCACCTATCTGCTCACTCTTTGATTTGCCCTGAATCTATTAATAATTATGTGCTCAATGAGTTTAACTTGTAAGGAATTTGAAAATCGCAGTGAGCGCTTTCGTCGGAAATTTGTCGAAATGTTGTGCGGCAATTTCGTTTTCATTCAAGTATAGAAATCGTTTTGTGGAAAGCATTGGTGTTAAAAGTACAGTGCATGTAAAGAGTTTTCAACACTAGAAATAACTGCAATAAATGGAAATATAACTATCCACCATGAGAAGTGCACTTTTATGGTTAACCGGATAGTCTTCCTTCATTTGTCAATCAATCACGCACTCGCTTTCTAGTTTTATTTTAATGTTAATTGTGTGACACAGATCCTGGCACAGAATTGCAATTAATAAATGAAGTAACGAATCATGACCTGAAATTGGACGCACGTATCCTAGTAAATGTGTGAATACCAGCAACAATAAAATGTTCCGTTCGGCAGAAAGCTTTTCCCATGTAAAAAAAAACTGACTTAAAATTGTCGCAGGTGATTCAGTAAGAATGACACTGTCACTTCGCTTAAAAACGTGCATAATTTTTCAGTTTCAAAATAATATTCAGTTTAAAACTACAAACATAACATGTCCTCAGGCCTTACCCACCCCAATAGCAAGGCTCGTTGGAAGAGGATTGGGTAAGTACCCGTTTGTTTCTATATTTATTTTAAAATTATCGCAAATCATATTCTTTTTTTTAATTATAATTGAACGAAACAACGAATATGAAATTCTCCGAACATTGGGTATTCTGTATTTAATATGAACGATTATGAAATGAAAATATTAAATACAGTAAACTCTGCAGTCTGTGTGGTCTAGTGGTTAAAGCATGAACGCATAAGCCGAAAGTCCCAGGTTCAAATCTCGTTGGGAACAACGTGATTTAGTTCAGGGGATTTTTCGGACAGACTATGAGTGTTCACTCAGTGGTGATATGTACTGATTTAATTAGATCATATCATAGCTGAGCAGGCACACGGAAGCATGGTTCTGACCAAAACAACTTCCGAAAAAATCAATACGGTCATGAAAATGAGATACTCTAACTATCTCTAAGCGAAGGCTCGAGGGGGCTCCATGTTGAATGGAGCAAACTTTATATTTCTTATGCTTTGTTTTTCAATTTTTTAAACTTTTTACGATCCTTGCATATATTTTAATTTATCATGAGGGAAAAATTCATGCAAATTATGCTTGCATGAGTTTTTCATTCAAATGGAAAATATCTGGTCACATCTACAATAGATCTTAATCCAGATTGGGCTGGTGTGAGGGGGCATCGCTTCCACCTGGAAGCCCCACTCTTATTTGGGGGCCATAAGTATCTCCGGGTAAAGACAAGATCTTCTCAAGTCTCCCTTGTTTTCACCAAGCTCAGTTAGCCGTTTGCCTTGGCAAACAGATCCTTTTGGTAGGTTACCTCGTCTCGGCATCTGTCAATCCGAATTTTATCTGGTAATACATGAATGCAAAAATTGTTTGTAGTGGGCACTTGTGCTGGGAAAAAGAACCCACCCCACGACACCGTAAAGCTAGCCTGCCAGCGCATTCATGCATCCTCAGACAAGGCCAATGTCAGGGAGCACTAACATCTTCGCACACCGAGGCAGGAGACGATATCCATACAAATTACTGCAAAAACCACCCCCACATGATAAACATTCTGTCTTAAAAATAATGCTTAAAAGTTTCCCTGATTTACTCTATTGTTTTGTCTGAGGTTTGTTTCTTCTTCAAAGCACTACAGCTCCTCTCAGACTTTTGCTTCCTGCAACAAGTGCCTCCAACTGTCTCGCAACATCTTCCGATTCCTTAATCCGAGAAGTGATGAACTGTCTTCTTCGATCAAGTCAGACCAGCGTTTCCTGAGTTTCCTCACTGGTTTTCCCACGAATACTTTTTGCGGGGAGTGGCTTCATAATTAAGTTACATTATTAACTTTTCTGAAAAATTATAAGGGAAGAAGAATGTTAGAAGAAGATGGCTTTGACGTATGTACTAACTTGCCTCAGACCATCACTCTCATTAGATGAACACCGTTGATGGTGGCCACTATGCCTAGAGGTTAGAGAATTACTTTGAATTTTCCTACTTATGTGAACTCAGTATATTTTTTTTAACTATAAATTGTGTTCACGCTAATTTTCTCCTGTAAGTGTTTATCTTTGCCAAACTTGACATTGGTCTTCTACCCTTTTTCACATCAACATACTGTGAATCTGATAATTTTTGCTCCTTAGTGAACTTAATTGCTTCATGTGGGTATCTATCCCATTTTTCGAGCAGGTCCGCTAATTTGAAATCACTTAAAAATTTGGCAAAGACAAGTACTTACAGAAGAAAAGTAACCTGAGCATCATGTGTAGTTACGATTCCCCAATAATGGGACATTAAATGCCGAGAAATGCTAACAGCAGTAAATACATCTACAGCTCTGCTACTAAATCCTGCTCACACCTCCTTTGTGTGGACCTAAGAAGGTGAAGGTGAGTCTTCCGTGCCTGATAACGGAATCGAAGTAATAATCATGCCTATGGAATGAAGGTCGGGCAATGGCCTAAATCTCCGTACCTGGGAAACCCTACAATGTGCGAAAACCTGCAGATGGGCCACGGAAACGATTGGGTTCACGGCAACGACATCGCAAACGGAAAAAGAACTATGGAAATGGATCCTGGAATGTCATATTACTCAATTACCCTGGCACTGTTAAGGACCTTTTACAATAGGCAAGTCAATATCAGTTAGAAGATACTGGCGATCAAAGAAACGAACTTGACTAGAAACGATATTCAGGACATGAAATCGCACACAATATCGGAGTGCCGTTTATTGTGAATAGGAAGTTTAAATTACATGTTATTGATTTTAAGGCAGCTAATGAACAGTTCTGTGCGATCAATATAAAAGCAAAATCTTTTAAAGTCTGCCAGGTAAATGCACACGCCCCGATGGCCATGTTCTGATCCAACAACGATGGGCCTCGAGTATACTTGACTTTCGTACATACCGAGGAAGCAATTGTAACTCAGATTATTACTTGATCAAATTAGCCTATCAATGCCGTATGTTAAAGGCATATTCGGCAAAGACCAGCCCGCTACCAAAATTTGACATCAAAAGGCTGTATACGGCGTCAATGGCTAGTAATTTAACGGAGACTCTCGAAAATCAGCTCGCTCTGACCTTATCAGACGCATCGCTGAAAACAAGTAACGAGCTCTGGATGGAATTGAAAGCGGCAGAACAGACAATTGGACACCAAGCCCGGCGCAAGAGAAATGATTGGTTCGATGATGAGTGCCGAAATTGGCTAGACAAAAATAATCAGGCAAACAAAGATTACGAGGTAGGAACATCAGCACGATGAGAGAGTATTATGTAAATCTCAAGAGATTAGTGGATAAGATAATTAGAACTAAGAAAAGATAATACTATGATGACCAATTAAGAAGTATCGATCTAAATCTAGCGAGCAGCAACACAAGACAAGCATACAAAGAAATGAAAAGCCTGAAAGGTGGTTATCAGCCCAAACCACACTCTGTCGTGATGACATTGGAAATATCATCGCTGATGAAATCAAGACTATGGAAAGATGGGCATCGCATTTTAAGATCCGCTTTAATCCTCCGGACAGCTCCAAATCACACCAGCCTACAGATATAGATGTTTTTGGAAAGCTTCCGTTGATCCCACTCAGTCTGGTTGCAGTTTGTAACACCATCAAAGTTCAAAAGGATAATAAACGTCGGGCATCGGCGAGCTCCGCTGGGAGCTCATCAAATATGGTGGCAGCAATGTTCATGGAACATATTTGGCAAGACAAACATTTGCCAAAAGAGTGGAGCCAATCAATTATATTCCCTGTCCACTAAAAAGGTAACAAGCTACAGTGCGAAAATTATAGAGGAATATCAGTACTTTGTACGGCGTACAAAATATTTTCAAATGTCTTAGAAAATAAAATCAGATCATACGCCAACAGTTCTATTGGGGAGTATCAAGGTGGTTTAAGATCAATTGTTCACTGTCAAGCAGGTACTTGAAAAATGCTGGAAGTTCAACATATACGTGCACCATATTTTCGTAACCTTTAAGCAAGCATACGGCAGTACTGATCGTAACGCATTGTACCAAATAATGCATTGCTTGGCCTTACCAAGATAACAATATCGTCGATGACCTCCCAAGCCCACATCCATAACCAACTCACCGATGCCTTTGACCTAAATATCAGACTAAAGTAGGGATGTGGGCGGGCGTCATAAGGAAGCTATCTATCGATATATGAGGTACATTAATATACAAGTCGAGCCAAATAGTAGCCTATGCGGACGACATCGACATTTTATCACGGTTATTAACAACTACCATAGAGCTCTCCCAGAAATTTGGCAGCCAAGCAAAATTAGTAGGGCTACAAATTGATCAAAAAAAAGAAGCTAATGATGCAGCCTTGAAAAATACCCCAAATACACAAAAAATCAGACTTGGCGAATACAATACCGAAAATATGAGCAAATTTGTATAATTTGGTGCCAATATAATGAGAACCAGTGATAAAAGAGACGAAATACGGCGAAGAATACAGCTCGCAAATAAAATATGTTATTCAGTTTTTACAATCTTGAAAACTAGCTGCATACACAAGAAAACAAAGCTCCAAAAATACAAATCTGTGATAAAACCTGTGTTATAATATCGGTGCGAAATATGGGCCCTAACCATAGCATTCGCAAATATGTTCAACGCCTTTGAGCGACGGGTCCTAAGGCGAATAATCGGAGGGAAACCAGACGGGAACCAATGAAGAATTCGATAATGCCATGAGCTATATAAAATTTTCAACGAACCGGAGGTCTCAATGATTGTAAGACTACAAAAGCTGCAACGAGCTGGCCACATGAATCGTATGGACGAACAACGGATACCCAGAAGGTATTCGTTGGGAGAACTGAAGATCGGAGACCAGTGGAGAGACCGAGGAAACCATGGTCTGACTTAGTTGGCGAAGACAGTTCATCGCTGCTCTGATTTAGAAATTATGAGATGCAGTCAATAGAAAGTTGGAGGTGCTGTTTGCAGGAAGCAAAGGCCCGAGAGGGGCTGTAGTGGTACGAAGAAGAGGAACTCGTAGTTACAAAAACATATTGAGTTCACATAAGTAAGAAAATTAAAAATTATTCCCTGACCTCTAAGCATAGTGGTCGCCTTTGCCAGTGTGCATCTAATAGGAGTAATGGCATGAGGAGAATCAATACAAACGTCGAGAACATTTTCTTCTAACATTTTTCCTCTCTGATCGTTTTTCAGAAAAATTCTTAATGCAAATTAGTTATGTAGCTACACATAAAGTGTTTGCATAAGTAATTTCAAGCTATTGGAACTATCCAAAAAACAAGATCGATACCCACATGAAGCAATAAAGCTCACTGTTGACCAAAAATTATTGTGAAGGTTTACATTAAGTTGATGTTTAAAACGGGTAGAATGGACAATTTGAAGTTTAGCAATAAATCAAATATTTTATTTGCAAGCTGTATTCTTCTGCATATTTCGTCTCTTTTATCACTGATTCTCGTTATTTTAGCGCCTAAATGAGAGAGAAATTTTTGCTCGACAGCGTTATAAGCCTTGCTTTATTCTCATTGATTTGTAGCCCTACCAGTTTTGCTTCGCTGTCAAGTTTAGGAAGAGTTCTTTGGTGATTGTTAACGACCGTGACCAAATTTTGATTTTGTCTTGGTATGGACAGGTGGTTATCTGCTGGCATATTCTAGAGCCAAATTGAATAGCAATGGGGTCAGCTCGTGTCCCTGCCTTACTCCGATACTTGGGTCAGAGGTGTCGGTCAGTTGGTTATTCATGTGGACTTGGTAGCTTGTTGGCGTCATTTCTTTTTTGATAAAAAGGACTGATTTGGCTGGGATACCAAACCAAAGTATTATTTGTTACAGTACGTTACAATTAATACTGTCATATGTTTGCTTTAACGCCCAGTATATCTCAAGTATCTGCTTGACAGTAACCATTTGGTCTTTGGTCGATCTATCTGCTCCAGAACTACCTTGATTCTCTCCAATAATACTGCTGGCATATGATCTGATTTGATTTCCTGAGATTTTAAAAAATATTTTGTGTTATTGTTTTATAAACAATAATTTGATTTTAATTAGCCAACGTTTTAACACAATATTTATTGACAGACAGATTGACAGAAGTGAACAGAGTGACAAATTACAGTTGTAGCATTAGGTTAAAGGAACATAATTTTGAATTAAAAATATCAAACTTTAACATCAATACTTCCTCTAAAACACGATATTTCAATTTTTCAATAACAAACTAAACTCAAATTTAAAATCAGATCAGATCATTCCAAGGGCAGAACGTAGATCAGCAAATCTCAGACGTTGCAGCGGCTTCGTCAGGATATCAGTGAGTTGTTGATCACTTGAAACATGTTGAATATTCAACATTCCATCCTGCAATTCCTTTCAAATGAAATGGTACCTCACTTCAATGTGTTTGGTCCTCTAGTGGAACTCGTGATTCTTCGCTCACTTGATTGTGCTTTGGTTGTCCAAAAAAAGAATTGGAATGTTGTCTAAGGGAGAGACTTCTGCAAACAATCGATACAACTACACAGATTTCCTGGCAGCTTCATTAGCAGCGAAATACTCAGCCTCAGTTGTGGATAGAGACACACACTCTTGACATCTGCTAGCCCAGGATATCGGTCCTCCACTGTGCATGAAAACCATTCCACTAACAGACCGACAAGTATCTGTTTGACTTGCATTGTCTGCAACACTGAAGGCCTTCAAGACACTTCTTTTGGGACCAGCGTCGTACCCTATACCAACTGACGTAGACCCTTGAGGTATCTCAGGATTCTCTTTGCCAGCAACCAGTGGACACCTTCTGACTTGAACGGATTGAACCATCTTCTTCACGCTCAATAAGCATATTCAGGAAACAGCCAAGCGAATCACGTGTAATCTTGATATCCATCTCCAGCTTCCTCAGGAACTCTTGAATCATACTCTTCTGTGTTGCAGCAATCAGGCCATCGTCAAGATAAAGGACAATGATCAGTTTATCTTCACCAGACATGCAAAAGGAAAGACATGGATCAGCTTCACTCTGGACGAGACCAAACTTGATAAGAATGTCCTTGAACCGGCTGTTCCAGCACCTCGGAGATTGCTTCAGTCCATAGAGACTTCTAATCAGCCTGCGCACACGACCAGAACCATCTTCAAAACCTTCAGGTTGATCCATGTACATTTCTTAATTCAAAACACCGTTTAGAAAAGGCTGTCTTCACATCAAATTGGGTCAACTCCAGCCTTGGCAGCAACACTTAGAATCGCCCTGATAGTATCAAATCGAGCTACGGAACTGAAAGTTTCATGATAATCAATACTTTGTTGTTGACTATAATCCTTTCCAACAAGCCTAGCTTTGCAGCGACAAGACTTCCCTTCTGCATCTCGTTTGATACGATAGACCCAGCGATTAGCAATTGTCTTCCTGGAGGTAACACTGTTAAAACCCAGGTTGAATTTTCCTTCAGTGAAGACATTTCTTTTTTCATCGCAGCTTTCCAATGTTCACGATTACCCGACTTCATGGCTTCTTTGTATTCTCGAGGTTCTTCGAACTCTGCAAAAAACATTTCACTCAATTTTACAGGTTTCTGAAGTTAGCTTCTATCTCGAAGACGTCGTTGAGTGGTATCGTTTGCAGCCTTAGGAGTTTCTTCAATTAGCGGTTCAGCAAAAACAACTGGCAACTCAGGATCCAGGACCTCAGGTTCGTGCGGAGCTTCAGGTGAGTTCAGGACTCTAGGGAAATTGCGGAGCTTGACAGGATCTTCAATTCCTTCAACGGGAAACAAAGCTAGAGCTTGAGAGGAATTCTCTGGACCAAAAACTACCTCACAAGTTCGGATCACTTACTTTGTATCTTTCTTCCACACACAAAAACCATCGATGTCTTCCGAGTACCCAACAAAAACTGCATCAACGCCCTCAGCATTCTACTTCTTCCGACGTTCTTTAGGCACCATCACCCAGCTTGTGGTTGCGTTGACAGCTTCAGCCGACAGAAACTTTGGCAGATCCTGGCTAACAAGTATGGTTAGTGCTAGCTCACCAATTGTCCGGTTGGACCGTTCAGCACAACCGTTCTGCTGAGGCGTATAAGGATTCGTAATCACCATCTTCGTACCTACGGAATCCATGAGTTCTCGCATCTTCTTGTTATCAAATTCCTTTCCTCCGTCGCACTGGAACACCTTTACCGGTCGACCTCGTTGAGTCTTCACCAGCTGCAACATTTCTTTGGTATTGTCAAACACCTCAGATTTTTCCTTCAAGAAGTAAACCATACGAAATCTTGAATAGTCTCACGTGAAGCAGACAAAGTACCCGGCACCGGCAATAGACTCCTGTCCAAGTGAAACACCGACATCACCATAACTTCTCCTGGCACAGATGAACGCTGTTGACGTGCCTTGAACCGTTCTCGGTGCTTTTTGGCTTCTACACAAGATCCACAGAATTCATCGTCCTGTTGTACTTCAACTCCGTGAGACTTGAGTATCTTCACAACATGTCTTTTATTCTGATGACCTAAACGCTCACGCCAAACTTGAAGAGAGTCCTTGACCGCCAGATTAGCCTCACTCACACAGCAAGTGTCCGGTTCCTTGACCTTGAGCATCGTCTTGAACAGCTGACCAGATCGCACACCTTGAGCCTTGACAACACCATCAAGCAAGAATTCACTGCTATCCTTGGATGAGCTGAAAGTCATACCTTTGTCCAGTGCACGCGTAACAGAGAATAAATTTCTCCTAGCTTCCGGAACATACAGCACGTTTTTCATGCGACAAGAAGTCCAACGGCCATTAACAAGCGCCTCAAAGACAATATTTCCTCTTCCAAAAGCACTCATTACAGAATTATTTTCGATACGAATCCCTGCTGGAATAGAGAAAGCCTCAAAGAATGAATACCACTCTTTCTTGGAGGTCATGTGGTTCGTCGCACCAGAATCGATGACCCAAGCTTTGTTCTTGCCTTCCGCACTGAACACTTCGCTAACAAACGCTAACGAACCCTTAATTTCACACGTCCCATCACTTTTCTTCTTCCTATTTGGACAATCTCTTTTAAAATGACCAGCTCCGTGACAACCATAGCAAAGCCGAGCTCGTCTCCTTCTGGTTGGACTTGACATAATCTTTGGCCTGCTTGCTAGCTGCGCCTTATTGACTTCCACTTGCATCTTTGGATTGGATTATCAATTTGGTTGCCAGCAGTGCTGTCAGATTGTTCTCCTTTTCTTGTCGAAGTTTCCGCCTGTGCTCATCAGATGTTAACACGTTGATCAGGTTATCGAGAGTCTGCTGATCAGCCGACCTGGCCCACCAAGCTTGCCTGAAACTTTCAAAACTATCAGGTAACGTTTCCCGTAATTTGATCATCAAAGCTGACTTGTCGGGCTTAACTTTCAATTACTGCGTGCGTAGAATCAAACCTTCAAATTTAGGAATATGACTTATCATATCATCCGCTAAATTCATGTCAAAACTGAAAAACTCAGTCTGAACTGAATGTACGGCTTGCCTTGTTTGTTGTTCATAAATACCATGCGATTTCTTCTACATCTGATGAGCAGTCTCGCAAGCGACGATCAATGTCATGCCACTCGAATCAATTGTCTTGATGATGATTTGACAAGCGGTGTGATCTGCTTTATGCCAAATTTTCATTGCCGCATTGTGAGCATCAATCGCAGCCGCATTAGCATTAGCCGCCAGCACGGGTTGAACCAACTCTCCAATACTCACTTCGTATGCTCCTTTAGTTCCTCGCAATAAATTGCGTACCATGAACTTTCAAATATTTCAGTTTTCCGAACCTTTTAACTTCTCAACACCTTGAAATTCCATGATTGTCAGACACCAAAATTCCAGCAACTATCACCTTCAAGTTTCGAGAAAATCTCTTCGAAAAACACTATTTATTTTGCTCAATCTTCTTGAAAAAACGTTGGTCCACTCAAATTGAACTACGCTGTGCTACCATGTTATTCTTTTATAGACAATAATATGATTTTAATTATCCAACGTTTTAACACAAGACAGATTGACAGAAGTGAACAGAGCGACAAATGACAGTTGCAGCATTAGGTTAAAGGAACATAATTTTGAATTCAAAATATCAACGTTTTACACCAATATTTGGTACGCCGTACAAAGTTGTGATATGCCTCTATAGTTCTTGGACTGTAGCTTGTCAACTTTTTTGTGGATATGGAATATAATTGATTGCCTCCACTCGTTTGGCATATGTTCTAGTTGTCAAATATGCTGGATGATCTTATAAATGGTTTTCTGAACACCACTGCCACCAGATTTAACGGGCTCCGCTGGGTTCTCATCGATGCCCGGCGGTTTACTATTCTTTTGTGCTTTGATGGTGGAACAAAGTTCATCTAGAGTTGGTGGGGCCAATGGAAGCTCTCCGAGAATACGTAGAAGCTCCGCTGTTCTGGAACTGTGTGGAGAATTAAGGAGGCTGTATTAATCGAGCAGTCACATGAAAAAACTGCTCGAAAACTTTCTTATCTCCTACTCGCAATTTTGTGGCAGATTTGAAAAAATAATGTAATTGACTTTATTTGCAAACATATTTTTGTAGAATACTTTTTCGTTTTATTAATCTTATCAAATCTTATTTCATATCAATTTCCCTTTATTTCAAAATTAAAGTGTCTCCCTTTAATTTTATTCGTCATGAGATTTAGCTCATATAGCTATTTGAAATTTTCATTTCTTTACTCTGGTTAAATTTTTTTACCTCATTTAAAGTTCTTTCCTACATTGCAAATTTCCTTACTTTCTTTTAATTTTCTCTACTTAAATTAAATTTTGTGTTGAAAATTTCAAATCTGCATGCAGAATTCCGGGTTTAAGGAACGCTGATGTAATACTCCTCAACGGTGTATTACATCGTGGAAGAGAAGGGAACAGGGCTGATGGAATCAGCTGAGGCGATTCACCGTATGCACGGTATGGAAGAAAAGAAGAAAGACAAGTTTGTGGAACGGCTCGGGAGTTCAGGTTGAACCACGTGACGGGTGAGAAGGCGTAAAATTCTAACGACACCCGGGCGACTTTTGTGCCGTGCTTGAATTGGCGTGAAGATTAATTGGGAATATTTTACATTTCGACATAGCGGCGCGTTGGTATTTTCGTTGTTCGCGAAAATGCATTGATAAGAATTGCTGCCGCCATTCATCAACTGAAAACTCGATACGATCGTGAAAAGTGAATCGAGGAGTCCAATTGCTAACTTGAGAAGTGAGTGAGGAAAAATATTTTTGGGCGTCGCGAAAAATCCATCTGACGGGAATATTGCACTATTGAAGTGAATCAGAACTGCTCGTTTGCGGAGATCATATGGTGTGTTTAACAAAAACTTGCGAACCAATTGAAACATTGATAAATTCCCCGAATAAGATCGTTCTAATGAATTATTTACATCTTCAAACTGTTTCGTTGCAAGTCACCTTTTGTGCTGGGTTCGTGCGAATTGCTGCGTTCAGACAGGAATTTGTGGTGGTGTCCAGACAAAAGTTGGTATAGTCGCTAGTCGCAATTGAACACCCACTCGAACTTAATTGTCTCTATTGTGTGGACAGGATTCGAAAAATTATCGAGTGTCAAGTCCGATGAAAACTAGCATGATTAGGAATTGTCTAGCGCGTGAAACAACGCGCGGAAATTGCCAAGATTTCATTGCAAAACTTTGGAAAACTTTTCGACAAAATGGCCAGCATGTGTCCTTGGTGATAAATTCCCTTCGTGACTAGTGTACAAAGTTGTACGATTTTCAGTTTATTTGTTCGATATTCTCGGTTTGGAGTTTTGCATTTCGGCGGAGTTTTAGTTTTCCAGAAATTTTCGTTGGAAGGATAAATTCACGCGAAAAATTTTCAATCGGGATAGAAACTGCAATGACGTGACTTTGCTACTACCCACAAAGTCAACACAGATTCAATATCGCAAGGTAACGTTTGCATCGTTTTTCAGCACGAACGAATTACATTCTCGTTCGCGGTGCAAGTTGATACGCTACTGCGGTCGAGACCATCAGCATTTGGATGTCCACTTACCCGAGTGATGTGCCCCATGATCGAAAAAGACGTATTGATAATGGATCTATGCTACCGATAGGCGATAACCCACCTGGTTACTTGCCGAAAAAATTTATAAACGCAAGTAGATTACCTGAAAGTAGAGTATTAATCTCGAGAACTGGAGAGAGTTTAAATCACAAAATTGACAAATACCGCAATGAAAAATTTAAAAAAATTTGATTTTTCGCTCAAAGATTTCTTTTTATACTTTGTGGTTATAAGATTGTATTTCTATTTAAAATTTTTAAAATACCAAAAGACGCTAATTTTCTAAAAGTCATTTAATATTGGAATAATTTCTTCTGATGTAAAGATCGTAAAAAAAAGGTTGACTGAATGTCTTTCCTAATTTGACTTGTGCTTAGCCTGAAAGATTTCTTTTGAATATGATTTGACCCGTTCCGTTATAGAGAAATTTACTTTTTCAACAATATAATCATACTGATAAGCGAACAAAAGCTTCAAGGCGATTGTTTTAAAGAAAAATTATTGAATATTTGTTTTTATTACAATTAATTATTGAAAATAAAGCTTGCATCTCGTTTAGTTGCTAGGCATATCGTTTTTTTTTTCAAACTTAATCAAAGACAAGAAAAACAATGTGGGCGGATGGAATCATTAATATGAGAGGGCATTTGTTTTCCAGTACAATCGAAATATGTAATAATGGAATCTCAACATCGTTCATCGTAGTTTCACTCTTACATAATTTGTCGAAAATCTCGCAACTCTATAATTTGTATTAATTGTCATTGATCGGTCTTTCCATTTTATTCAATCTGACCGGGTATAGGACCCACAACGATGAAAGGCTTTCTGGATGACATGGGCAAGCCATCGGGTGTGCTCCATCGTTTTGTTGTGTCCAGGGGCTCTTGCCGGCTAGAGTGACCTTCCGCTCGCGTGCCCTTTTATGGTGTAGGGTAATGTGATTCGATCATATAACTTTATAACATAAATTGGTCACGTCTTTATTTCTCTTTTGATGGGAAAGTTCATGCAAATTATGTTTGTGTAAGTTTTCCACTTAAACGTGAAACATATCGCCACGTCTATGTTTGGATCTTGATCCGGCTGGGAGGGTGCGAAGAGGCAACACTCTTATTTGTGGGTGATAACGATCGTCGCTATGATGAGGTCTCCGCCAGTCCGTCCATTTTGCTCGTTACCACTTGTTCTTGGAACAAGCAATTCCAACCCTTAGCTAGTTACCTCCATTTTTTCGACTTCGGTCGACTTTTTCTGTGACCCAAGAATTCGTGAATGCGAAATTCTTGTGTAGTGGGTCTTTGTGCTGGGGGAATGAACCCGCCTGACGACAGCACAACGCTAGCCTGCCAGCACATTCACGCGTCCCCAGACAAGGCCAATCTCGGCGGATATTATCATCCTCTTCCCCCGAGGCAGCAGTCCATCGCTGGAGTCCTTTACGGACATCTAATACCTACTTCCACTACAAGATTCTTAAAATATGATGCCTATCTTTCTTAAATCCTGTTTTCATCAGCGATAATGCTGCCAATGTCATCACAGCAGAGCGTGGTTTTGGGCTGATAACCGCGCTTCAAGCTTTGCACTACTTTTTATGCTAGTCTTGTGTTGTTGCTGACTAGAATTGCATGGCTACTTCTCGATTGGTCATCACTTTTTTTTCTTTCTTAATTCTGATTATCTGATTCGCTACTCTTCTGGGATTTTCATAATGTTCTCTCTTTGTTCTGGTCTTCCTACCTAGGTATTGCTTTTATGCCTGATGCCTTTTATTTAACGCATTCTGGTACTCATCATCGGGCCAATCATTTCTTTTGCGTCGGGCTTGATGTTTGATCGTCTGTTCTGCTCTTATTTGCCGTTTTCACTACCACTCACTCGTTACTCGTTTTAAGTAATGTATCTGATAATATGAGAGCAAGCTGGTTGCAGATGTTCTCCGTGAAATTTTTGATCACAGATGTGGTTTGGAGCCTTTTGATGTAGAATTTTCGTAGAGAGTTGATCTTCGCCAACTACGCTTTTGACGTACGACATTGAAAGGTTAACTTGATCAAGCAATGATCCAAGTTACAATCGGCTCCTCGGTATACATGGAAGTCAAGTATGCTTGAGGCCCAACGTTGTTGTAACAGGAAATCGTCGATCTGATTTTGTGTGTTACCACTCGGGAATACCCAGGTTATTTGATATGTGCGTCGATGTGGGAAGCAACGTTTTCGTTTGTTTCATTACAATGCTTTATTCTCAAGTCATTCCCCGATGAGATATCTCATTGCCAACCTTAGCGTTGTAGAACGTTTCCTTTGTCCTTTTCTTCGGCCGGGGCGTAGATCGCATACAACTGTTCATTAATTACCTTAAAATCAATAACGTGCGATTTGTACTCCCTATCCACAATGAAGGCCACTTTCGAATATTATGTGCGATTTCATATCTTGAATATATCTTCCATTCCAATTTATTTCCTCGATTGCCAGTATGCTTAATTTATATTGACTGGCCTGTTAGAAAAGGTCTTCAACAGCGTCAGGGTAGTTCAGTGATCTGTCATTCCAGGATCCAATGCCATGGTCCTTTTTTGGTTGCGAGGTCTTTGCCTTAGGTCCAATCCACTCCGAGTCTCTGCTGCAGGTTTCAAAACAATTTAGGGATTTACAGGAACGGCAAGTTAGCCCATCGCCCAACCTCCATTCCGACGGCATGGTTATTCCTTGCGAGTTATCTCACCTTCACCTTCTTAAGTCGTCACATAAAGGGTGGGTGTAACTAGTATTCTGTAGCAGAGCTGTAGGTGTATTCTCAGTTATTGGTATTTCTCGGAATTCAGCGTCCCATTATTGGGGAACCAGTTAGCCCATTTGCTACGATTTGTTCGTGGGATTTACGATGAGAAATCATGGAAGTTGGGGTGGAGGAAACAAAGGGATCCCTTCTCCTTCCTCAACTGGCCTTGGGATCGTCGACGGCGGAGCTCTGAGGTTTGTTTGACGATTGACCAAGTAATAACACCTCCATTATACTTAGGTCTGTTGCAGGGTGGCAGTGTCACACTTTTGGTTTTGTCTTATGCAAATCATCATTTTTTGAGAAATCACCTCAATACTTTTTGAAATTTATTAGGACTGGTTGATAATTTTTACATGATTTGCCAACTGTTTATTGTTTAACAACTTCGCAGCAGTGGGCTTCTCCTTGGGACATACTGAGATGGCATACTCCATTGCTGTTATAATGGCATCATAAATGTCATCGGCCATATTCAAACAGCTCGTTGTGATACAAGTTGCTACATAAACCCTCACATTGCATCGCATGGTCACCGTGTTTAACTACTTTTCGACATAATCTGCAATTATTGGCCATATTCTTTAATTCTTAAAGTCTGGAAACTGAATATTTTGATTCGTCGATAGTTAAACACGTTTAATGCTGACGCAGGCGATTAAAAAGCTATTATGAATAATTTTTTTCCTCTGTCGAAAATCGCTGCTTTCTGTAATCCGGCAAAGGATGAACTTAGTACATCCTTGACTACTTAGAATATTGGAAGAATGATAAGCATCAAAATGAAATCTGTTTAATGCACCTTTATTGTTTTAAATTGGGGATTTGGAATGCAATTTAATTTAATGTTGCCTTTCGAGTTACATAATTTAACCGCGTGCACCACGTGGGCCAACTGGTCCGTTGCGACGGACACCCCTGGCATTTGGCCTCCTTGCCCTGCCTTGTTGCCTTCCACCAGCGCGTTGGGGACCCCTACGGCCAGCACGTCGTTGTGGAGGACCACGTCTACGTGATGGAACACGACCGCGGCCACGAGCACGCCCACCACGTCCGCGTCCTCCACGTCCACGTCCACCACGTCCGCGTCCACCTCGTCCGCGTCCACGTCCACGACCTCGTTGGCATCCTGGTTCACGGGGTGGAGTGCTAA
This sequence comes from Odontomyia ornata, assembly GCA_963969285.1. NCBI lineage: Eukaryota > Metazoa > Arthropoda > Insecta > Diptera > Stratiomyidae > Odontomyia > Odontomyia ornata. Next base: position 104,378,555 of record OZ017742.1, on the reverse strand, counting down.
CAGTAGTAGCATTGACTGGAATTGTAGCAGTGGTTAGGACTGTTGCATTTTGAGTGGCAGCGGTGGCAGCAGTAGTGGTTACAGAAGCGGCTGTTGAGGTTACAACAGCTGGAGTAGTGGTTTCAGCGGTAGCGGCTGGAGTAGCTGTTGTTGTTTCTTGAGTAAACGCTAAGGCAGCAAGGAGAAGAACTCCGGCAAAAGGAAGAAGCAGCTTCATTTTCTGTAAGGAATTTGAAATTAATTCACTGATGCTAAAATATATGTTTAATATCACACTTACCGCAATCACTAATTGATACTAGTCGACAAATTCTGAAAGCGAATTAAGGTGTGATCCATTCCTATTTTCTTTTGGCTTTATATAGTCGTTTCAATAAACGCATGATGATTGTTTTAACTTTTTCTGGTGAATTTACGCTTAGCGGAAGACACACCATCTGTTCAAATAACTAATATTTACGAAATAAAGTAGAAAAGAATTTCTTGATTAACTGGGAAGAAAATATAATTCTACGAATTTTTAAAAGCAAAACATATGCCATAATCAGAGAAAATCTTGTTCATTTATGATTCTAAACTTGATATTATGGTTGCTCGGCACTTGGTAATTATTTTTAGCATAACTTTTTCGATTGGGAATTTTCTGCAATTCTTTAATCTACACATCTGGTAAATCCTCATTCAGAATTGAAAAACATTTCATCTCCATTTCAATACCGCAACCCGCATCCAACTTCAAATATGTAAGGATTCTCTGCAATTGCGAAATATCCTGGCAATTCCTTTCAATTGAAGTTAACCGTTCTAAGAGAACGAACCGAAAAACTTGTGGTGCTCACATATTGGTTATGTATTAAGATTTCCTACTTGAATGCCAACGTGTCTTCAGGTTACACAAAAAGTATGGAATCTTGCCAAAGACATAAGAAAACTACTTTCAAGTTCTTTCTACGAAAACATCTGATATATTTCGTTTATGCACAAGTGTATCCTGGTCCTCATCAACAATTTTAATGTCAGTTGTTCAATTCTGTAAGGATGTATTCGTCGTATCAAATGCCGGTTGTTTAGTGTGGAAAAACCATGGCTAGATCTATAGGGAATGAGAAATTATTCGATTGTAAGGAAAATTTATGGATGAAATCGGGCTGGTTTTAAGGTTTACATTTGAAATATTCTATGATGTTGACAAGTGAAATTTGGTACAAAAATCAGCACTTTCAAAAACAAAACAATTTTTGACTTTTTTAATATATATAAGTATATATGAAAATATGTATACATATATATATATATATATATATATATATATATATATATATATATATATATATATATATACATATATATATATATATATATATATATATATATATATATATATATATATATATATCTATATATATATATATATATATGTATATATATATATATATAATATGTATATATTGTCGAGTGTTAAAGTTCACGGCCGATACTTTTAATGTTCCGGGAAAGTGAAAACACACCGTCTTTTAAATTTAGTTAAAAGAGTTTACTTACTTAAAAATGCACAATCATTAATTCAACTATTTTACAGATCGCATTCGAACTAATTTTCACAGTCTATCAATTTATCGCCTTTACTTCGCGCTCAACACTTATTGCAGTTCTTACTATCTCATTTTTACTATTCCCCCCATTCATTCAGCTCGGCTTTTTATAAGGTCTCTAGTCATTCAATCCATTTCTCGTGCATCGGTGAACTATCTGGAATATTCGAGCAATTCTGAATGGCCGCAGTGACGTCACTTTCAGATGTTCATCATGAATGGTCAATCGTTATGCTTTCGAGTATATTCGTTTATCGATTATGATATCATTGATAGTTGCGACAACAATGGCGACAGTAGCTCGCAGAAATGTTTGGACATGCAACACTGCCCCCGCCTCAGTTCTTTTCGCCCCGTAAAGATATTGTAGTTAAGTCTTCCTGGGTGTAATATGGGGCAAGACGGTCCAGGTGCACGATTTTCATTTTGGCTCGGCTTACGGTGTTCCTGTATGCGATGTACGACCTCATTGATTCACTTTGTAACCCGGTATGGTCCCTCCTAATTATGCTGCAACTTTGAAGACCTACCCTTCCGTCGCTGTGGGTTATATAGTCACACCAAGTCATCTTGCTGGAAGCCAGTAGAATTTGCCTTTAGATCATACCTGGTCTTCATGCGGTCAGCAGTCGATTCGAGTTGTTTTCGCACTGTCCGATGTATTTGGTCCAACCGTCGTCTTAGCTCACTTGCGTACTCCGAGGTCGTTTGGGGTTTCTCGGGGGTGTCCCGAACTTTAGATCAGCTGGTAGACGAATAGTTTTTCCAAAAATGACTTTGGCTGGGGCTTGGCCCGTGGATGCATGTTTGGCAGCTCTGTACGTCATCAAAAATAGTGGGATCTGCCGGTCCCAGTACCTTTGGTTCTCGTCAACCATCTTGGCGAAGTGTTTATTGAGCGTACCATTGAAACGTTTGACGATTCCATCGGATTGGGGATGCAGCGGTGTTGTCCTCGTTTTCCGTACTCCCAGCAGCTCGCACATTTCGCCAAAAACTAGTGACTAAATGTTTTTGCCTTGATCCAAATGTAGTTCGCAAGGTACGCCGTACCTACGGACCCAATTTAATGCTAGCTGTTCGGCTACAGTAGTTGCTTCCTGGTTGTGAATGGGGTAGACCTCGCGCCACTTGCTGAAATAATCGGCTACAATCAGCGAGTATCGATTTGCCCATTCGGATTCAGGGAAGGGTCCTTCGATGTCAACAGCAATCCTTTCAAATGGTACACCCTCGTTATAGGTTTGCATTTGTCCTCTCAGTCGTCGCTTTGGACCTTTGACTGAAGCGCAAATTGTGCATCTACGGCACCAGTCCTCTACGTCTTCTCGAGCATGGAGCCATTAAAACGTTTCCCGCAATTTCGCTAAGGTCTTGTTAACACCAAGGTGGCCTCCCGAGGATCCTTCGTGTATCTCCTTAACCACATCGTGGATTTGGCTTTTGGGAAGTATAGTTTGCATCCTATAGGAGCTGTCATCCGCCGTTTCCCATTTCCGCTTGAGTATGCCACCTTCCACCTGAAGGGAGTTCCGTGGTGCCCAAAAGCTTTTCAGGGTTGCGCCATGCATTGAAACGTCTTTCCACTCAGGTCGCCCAGTTGTCTCCTTCCATACGAGCAATGGTCCGATGTCATCATCGGCTCGCTGGGCATTTCGAATCTCCTCCTCCTCCTCCAACCTTCATGGAATTCGGCCGTCATCACTTGCAGATCAACGGTCGGCTCCTTTTCTTCAATCCATCGGCAATACTTGCAGTTAGCTGGACATGGATGACGAGGTAAGGTGTCAGCATTTCCATGAGCTCTTGTGAAGTAGTTGTTGCCTCACTAGGTCTGGTCGGACAGTCGATCGGGTTGCACCAGTGTCACTTGTTATGGTGCAATGTTCTTCATTAACTTGACCCGGAAAGCATAAAACTGCTTCTCCACGATGTTGCCTTGAAACAGTGATGGGGGTGCTGGGGATGTCGGTCCTCCTGGCCAACGTCCGCCCCACGAAGTTGTCCCCTCCAGTTTGATGGGCTTCCATTCTAGGCTCCTGACACGGTCTGGATCTCCACCACCCTGGACAACAGCTCCGTTTCCTTCGCTTCTTGCAGTCTCTTTGCAGGTGCCCCTTCTCACCGCAATCCCAGCATCTAGGCGCACCATTTGCCTGCGGCTCTCGCTCATTTTCCACGCGCTCACACCTACACTCGTCTGCCTTTACCTCACGGACCCGGTCAGTGGTACGAGTCGTATTTTTCGCTGCATCGAAGTTCAGACTTTAAACCAATGCGACCTTAACCGTTTGCTTTTGAGCTAAACGCACGGCTTGTTGCAATTCCTGGTCCTTTAATGCGCTGATGAATGCTTCTGTCGCTGCGTCATCTCGATGTTCTGGGTCGTACGCTGGGTAAGCCAAAAGTGCCAGTCGCTCAATGTCTTGGGCCAGCTGCTGTTAGGTTTCGCCAGACTTCTGCATCTGATGCAGTAGCTGTGCCCGGTAAATCTGCTTCAGATGATCGTCTACACAACGCATGTCCAGCGCATTCATTAAAGCAGCCGGGTTTAAATGCAACTCAACGGGGATAGTCTGTAATAGCTTGGCAGCTTGGCCTCTTGGAGCAAGAATTAATGCAGTTGCTCGTTCCTGCTCATTCCAGTGATTTATCCTAGCGGCGGCTTCAAACTGGATTTTGTAAATATTCCAGACCGTTTTCCCGTCGAATATTGGAGCTTGCGGTTGTAAGCGGGGCTGGTGAAGTGATTAGTACTGCCTTTGCTGCTTCCAACTCCTTTTCAGGGTTTTGTAAATTAATTTTACAAAACCTACTAGTTTCGCGACCAGTCTGTCCGTCTGTTCGTCTGTCCGTCCGTCCGTCCGCCCGTCCGTGTCACAGCACTTTTTCTCGCAAACTACTTAAGTTAGAAACATCAAATTTTGTATGCAGGTGTAAAGTGATGCTTTCTTCAAAGTTCAACTACAAAAAATTTTATAAGGTACTTAAAGGGGGGTCTCCCCATACAGAGGAGTGGCCCCCGAAAAAAAATTTCATCAAAGGTAGCCGATATGGGTATCAAATGAAAGGTCATGATGAGAACTTTTCAAAACAGGTCTTCATTTGATACTTTTTGCTTCGAGGGACGCACAGGGAGGGTGAATACACGCAAAATTTGTGTCCTCCCCCCCTCGCGATTGGACAACTGTGCTCCGAAAAATCTGGAAATGATCACGGTGGTAGGTGCTTATGAGTACAACAACAACAAATACCTTAGAAGTCGAAATTCGCTCAACTTTGTTAATAATTGTATGATATTCGAATTTCACATTTTCCCCAATAAAATCGCATCGGTACCCTTAAACTGAACGAAATTCGATATTTACGTATTCCTACTAAGGGTTCTTTGACTTTTACGTTTGATGAAAATCGAATGATAAACACGGAAGTTATAGCCGTTTGAAATTTCTCCAATTACAGCAACAATAATACATGATTTTAATATTTTATAGACTTTCCATCCAATCAGTCACTGCAGTTTTGACTTGATCTTCTTGAAATTTTCCAATAAGGTCAATAACATTAATATTTTTGAAAATTAATGATTTGAGTGATTTTTGTCGGTTCGCAGCAAAATGGCGACCGTTGAAAGTAGAAAAACAATGGATTTTTCTTTGAACGTGCACATCTCTTTGACATATTTCTTGAGGTTATTCATAGCTGCTGACTGCATTTCTGAGAAGTTAGGTACAAAACCCTTCTGACATGAGCGTAGGTCTGTTTACCCAACTTGTTCATGCTTTGCATCTCATTGTTGATTCTCTCCTCGACCTAGCTGACCTTTTCCTCGACCTGGTCAACCTTTTCTTCGGCGCCTTTAATTTGTTTGTTCAGACTACCGAACTCCGCTTTTATTTCGGTTGACTGTTTCTCCAGCTTCTGTGTGATGTCTGCCTTGATTTTGATCGCTTGTTGGTCCAGCTTCTCTGACTGTTCATTTAGCTTGGCAGTTAAATTGGAGGACTGTTGTCGCTGCTCTTGCTGCATCAGCATTAACATTTGCATTAGTGTATCTATTGGTTCCTTTGGTTTTGGCGTTTCTGCGTCTCCCTTAAGCTCCGCCAAGGTAAGTTCATTTATTTTCAAATGTTAGCTTCGTGGTTGTTATTTAATTTTATTATTACGGCTTTCATTTATTTTTCTTTTTTTTTCCACCAGCTTCCACGTTACATCTCACTATTGTGCATTTTTTTTCTTTTTTTTATGTTTAATAGTTTTTCACTTTCAAAATTTTCTTTCTCACTTTTTGACACCACTGCCGCGTGTTATGGTTCGCGGCCATTAATTTTAATGTTCCGGGAAAGTGAAAACGCAATGTCTTTTAAATTAAATTAAAAGAGTTTATTCAATTACTTAAAAATGCATAATCACTTATTTAACTATTTCACAATTTTAATTACCACTGTTTTACAAATCGTCTATTAATTTCTACTTCAACTGTCCACTAAAAATCACTTCACACTCAAACAATCAATATCGCCTGTAGTTCGCGCACCACTATATCGCAGTTTTCTATCGCGGTTGTAATGAATCCCGCCATTCACTCAGCTCGCCTTAATATAGGGTCTCTAGTCTTTCAACCCAGTTCTCGTACATTGGTGAGTTAGCGGGAACATTCGAGCAGCGTAATGAATGGAGCAGTGACTCACTTTCAGATGTTGATCATGCTTGGTTTGTTGATGTTCTTAATGGGCTTTTTCAGACGCAGCGTTAAAAGTGAGCGTTAAACAGGTTATATAGGCAAGAAGAGTGAGAGGCATTGAGGGAACCTGATGGTTAAAAACACGCCAAAACTTTTTAGGGTGAACGAGCGTAACGCACATACACAAACGTATTTTGTAGATCATATGGTGGGGGAAATTTTATACAAACACCGGTAATCATTCCGAATTGAACATTTGGTGAAGAAGTAGTCCTCATGAAACGATTGCCTTTCTTTAATTTGCGTGCAAAAATGGATGCATGGACGCGAGAAGCTACGCGTTATTTAATAAATTTACAAAAGTGCAGGCCATGTTCAATTTCAAGAAACAACACGACGAATATCACGATTTCAATAATGTTAAATTGCCTATTTTAAATCCATAGAAAATTAACAGAACGCATAATCTTCATAGAATCACATTAGAATAAGCCAGTTGACAACACAACAAGAAAAATATGCGGCTCAAAAGGATATTCAAATTTGGACTAAATATTTCAGAAAGCGGAGGCTCCAATAAATCCAATAGAAGTTATAATCGACAAACTTTAACAATCACAAAATACATTTTTCATTCCAGTTTTTGTTACCTTATGGACAATTCAAGGCTAGAACATCAATTCTTAATCGCTTATCTCTCTGTCTTCACTTTCATGTTGTCTGCACGACGTTTAAATATCAAATGATCCTTTTGACACATACACTCGCAAGGCGTGTGTGGTATACGAAAATAGGTTGGCGCGAAACATGTTTGGATATGGGTTTTTACCATTCTCGTGTGAAAAAGCGCAATGGTTGTGAAAACAATTGCGACAGTAGCTCGCAGAATTATTGTACATGTAACAATATATATATATATATATATATATATATATATTTATATATATATATATATATATGTATATAAATATATATATATATATATATATATATATATATATATATATATATATATATATATATATATATATATATATTTTTTTTTAATTTTGTTTCTCATAAAAAAACAAAGTCACCTTACTTTTTGAACATACCTCGTATAAACTACCAAAAAATAAGGTGACATTTGAATTTAGAGAAAGATTTTTTTAGGTTGGTAGTGCTGTCAGTGACATCTATGTCAAATTTACATGTCAAAATATTCATTATTGTTTAAGATACGCGTCGTTTTGTGAGCTGCTGAAAGTGAGTTTTTCGTATTTTGCGATGTCGAAATTTGTTGAATTTGCATTCAATTTTGCTTGTGGAATCAATTTTCTGCTGCGGATACGTTGAGGATGGTGCAGAAAGCCTTTGATGGTGGGGCTGTGTCTAAAAAAATTTTACAAGTGGTAAAGTAAGTTACAAGCCGACCGTGAACGTGTCGAAGACGAAGAACGTCCTGGGCGAAAATCAACCTCTTCCCTTCTTCGATTATCGTGGTGTTGTGCGTTATGATTTCCTTCCGCTGGGCCAAACAGTCAACAAGGAATATTATTTGAACGTTATACTCGTACGTCGTTTGCGTAACGCTATCCGCCTAAAAAGGCCGGAATTGTGGAAAGACAATTCTTGGCTCTCACACCACAATAATGCACCATCCCATACTGCACTCGTAATTCGTGAGCATTTCGCCAAAAACTCAACCCATATCGTTCCGCAACCACCGTATACACCTGACCTGGCACCGTTTGACTTCTGGCTGTTCAGCAAGCTCAAAAGATCGCTCCGGAGAGTTTTGATACGATAGAGGAGATTTAAGCCGCAGCGAAGACGGAACTGAAAGCCATCCCGGAGAGGACGCGTATCTCAAACACTAATGAATATTTTGACATGTAAATTTGACTTGGATGTCACTGACAGAACTACCAACCTAAAAAAAAATAATTCTCCAAATCCTTCGACGCGTGCAGTTTAAATTTAAATGTCACCTTATTTTTTTATCTCGGTTAAGGTCGTGAACCAGCTGTATCGGCCGTGCGAAAACAAAATTGCGGCCATTTAAGACGAAAAATCTAAATTTCTGTTCTGACCAAAGCATAGCTCCGATTTGAATGAAATTTAGTACAAAAAAACATTTGAAATTACTTAACTTGAAAGTATTTATATAGCAGACCATTTTAAAGGATATTGCTAAAATATTTTCACGATACCCTAATAATTATGAAATCTTGATTTGTCTGTCTGTCCGTCCATCCGTCCGTTTGTTCGTGGTCGCAGTAAGTTTCCTTGCAAACCACATGAGGTAGAATGAGGAAATTTTCTACGTAGGTCGAAAGTGGTACCTCTCGAAATTTGTTGTGCAAGAAAATAATTTAAAGTATTTAAAGGGGGTGACTTAATTTTTTTTTTTATTTCTGTAGCCCTCTAGCAGCCAAACTTCTCAACAGACTCCGATGAAACTTTAAATTATAAGTTATTAAAGCAAGTTAATTTAACCTGCAAAAAAAAATGCAAATCGGATGACAAATGAAAAAGTCGAAAATTTACAGCTTAATATTTTTAGCAGCCGTTTTCAATAAAAATTCAAAATGGTGGCCCCTGATGGTTCAGAACAGAATTGAAAATATTTATATTAATAGCAATGCAAGTGCTGTTTAAACTGTGATGGAAATCTTTTGAAATTATCTATTTGAGCTATTTAAGCCAACAAGTTATCACCTTTGTGTGGTAACCACTGGATAAACAGCAAATGTAAGAAGGACAACACATGTATTTATATGTTTATAACAATTTATTATCTGCCTATATTCAATGTGTGATCCATAAATTTGCAACTCAATTGAATGAGTAAAATATTTGCTCCTCTATAAAGGGTCTTTAAATACGAACGTCAGCAGATTCTTTTCATGTCAATAAATACCCATGTGGTGCTGCAAAAATTGCAGTAAGAAGTTTAGTAGTACGCACGCTGAATTCTTTAACATAATCTTACGCTCCATACAAGAAATTTACCTTTCCGGCTGATACTGCCAACGGGGATTTCTTTTTATTTTTCAATGTATATATTTGTATAATAATAATCTATCGCACATCAGTCCCAACCTTGGTATTGAGATTTATTGTTAAGGGCATCTCATTTCATAACTGTAACGGAAGTCCCGTTGATATGGCCCATATCACGCTCAATCATGTGACTGCTACCTAATTTTTCAATTGGTACCCAACACTGCTGGGTATGCTGATAGTCTGACAGCAGCATCAGAAGCTCAAACTCGATGCTGCGACCAAGTTTTGAGCTTGGGAGTTGGTGCGCAAGCGGAGTATGCCCTAACCCACAGCTTCACACAGACTATATATATTTGTATACTTTACTATCAATTCTATTATGTCATCAGGAAAACAAGTTTTCCAGCATTCATTTTGAGAACCCGCATACTGAGCCTTTCCATTGGGTCTAGGTAATTGCAACAAAATATTGTGTGCTCTCCTTCTGCTTCTGGTTGAAGGCTTTACTTTAGACCATTTCGTTCCACCCTTGCTTATCGAAAATTCTTGACCAACTGTTCGTCAAAGCTCACACCGTCTTGGTCTGTATCGGAATTCTCTTCTCTTTCTTGTACATGCTCTCCGCTATAAGTGTCGGTTTTGTTATCTTCGTTGTCTTCATTGGCTAATATTTTTTCATCATTGCATGAAATCCGCTGGATTTCAGCCAAACCTGCAGAGTTTCGCAAGTCAAAATTTTGAATAGCAAGTTCTGTTAATGTTGAGGCCATTAAAATAGTAGGTTGCTTTGATTAAGAAGCCATTTCTTTCGAAGAAGAATAAAAAACTAATGCAATAACGAATGAGGGCAATAATCTGCCAGATTTTATATCATCTTATATTATATCATCCTACAGTAAATAAAGGCAAATACTACCCACGCTATTTAAGGTATAAAAGCTTACCAATTAAACTGAGAGATTAACATATTACTCACGACACTCAGTGAAGTATTGACAAAAAATCGAAGATGATTTTCATAAGTGGAGTAGAGACATGAAGCTACTAGGAGACTCAAGCCACTGCTATTTGATTTGTCTGATTGGTGCAATAAAAAACACGTCACAATTTTTCGGAAATTAATTGCAGCTGACAAAAGGTTGAAATATGTCTAAATGAAATAGCTGGACTATTTAATAAAGCGTATTCCAAGACAGCATGGGTGTTTTCAGTCTTACCTACACAAGATTGGTAAGTCACGGTCCCCCGATTATCGGTTTTGCCCAGGAGAAGAGGACAATGCCTGCCACATATTTTTTGCGTGTACAAAATGGATCAGGCTGCGAAGAGAACTCTACAGGGAGACGGGAGAGCACACCCCGGATAATAAAGTTGCAGTGATGCTCGAATCGTTTGACAAATGGAACCAGGTGGCACATTATGCTCTGGCAGTCCTAAAATATTAAAGGGACTCACAGCAGCCAGGGACGTTGGGGTTGGGGGATGGCTTTTCTGGCACTTCCTCTTCCCCTCTCAGCTCCCGCCAGGAAAGGGATCCCCCAGCTTGAAGGCGTCTCACGGCGTAACAAAATGAGACCTGGCCCGAAGTAATGTGTCAAACGGTTCCAGGGTTCCAGGCTTGGCTCTCAGGTTGACAGGGAAGGCGTTCAGTGGATAGTTCAGTTCTTGTGAGCATGGGGGTCTTACATTCTGTCCATAAATAGCATTCACCTCCCTAGCACAAAAAAAAAAAGATTACATCTTCAGACAAAGAAATATTATGCTTTAAAACAACTGGAATATTTCCTATGGACCCATCTGTTTTTTTAGATGAAGCTTTTATTGCTCTTGACCAGAGTGGATATAGTCACAGCATAACTCATGATGGCAAGACTGTTGGAGTTTCAAAAACTATAGCTCCAGTACTGTGTAATCTGGAAATTTCTCTCAAGGCTCACTGCTAATGTTTGCCATCCCTCCACAAAATACCAGCAACTAACCAGCCCAAAAATATGTACAAAGAGGATATTCTTCATAACATTCTACAAATTTTGCTGAAATCTTAAATGTTTTGAGTCCTCACCCACAAATTTTAACTAAGTCATCAGAGAGCAATAGAAACAAACAGCACTTGGAAGTTTTCGAAGAGAAGAATAAAAGGAATAATAAAGAGAGTAGATTTGATAAAATCAAAAAACAAATAAAACTAATAATATTAAAGTAAAGAAAAAATCGTCTCAAAAAAATATAAAGGGAGTAACTGAATATTTGTTCCCAGACCGCACAACGAATGAATAATACAATATTTCGATGAAAATAATCTACGTGCATGTGAAGATAATTCTGAGTATTCAGAGAAAGAAAATATGCATGAAACGAGGGTCATTCAACAAGTACTTAGCCTACAGAAGAAAAACGATAATTTTGGAAAGGTGGCAATTTATTTTTTCCTTCTCCTTCAACCTTGATACACCTGGCCCAAAATAGGCCTCCGTGGCGGCGATGACCTCCTCATTTGACCTAAATCTATTCCCGGCTAGTGATTTTTTTCAGGTTTGGAGGCAAAAAGTAGTCACAGGGGGCCAAATCTGGAGAATACGGTGGATGGGGCAGCAATTCGTAGCTCGATTCGGTCATGGCGATGGCGGAGGTGTGAGCCGGCGCGTTGTCGAGATGGAACAACACTTTTTTTCTTCGCCAAGCGGGGCCGCTTTTTCTTCAATTCGACGTCAAATAGGCCCAATAAGTCTGCATAGTAGCGCCCGTGATTTATTAACCCTTCTCGAGGTAATCGATGTGGGTCACACCTTGTGAATCCCAGAAAACGGTGACCATCACCTTTCCGGCCGATCGAACAGTCTTCGCCTTCTTCGGAGCACGTTCGCCAGGTGAAGTCCACTGTTTTGATTGTTCCTTGGTCTCTGGTGTGTACCAGTGAATCCATCTTTCGTCAACGGTAACAAAATGATGCAAGAACTCTGCCGGATTGCGCTGAAACAGCGCCAAACACGTCGCCGATGTGGTCTCACGGATGTGTTTGTTTTCCGGTGTGACCAAACGCGGCACTCATCGCCCCGACAGCTTTCTCATGCCCAGTTCTTCGTGTAAAATATGATGCACCGTTCCTTCTGCGATGTCCATAGTTTCAGCTATCTCGCAAATCTTCAATCGACGGTCTACCAACACGAGATCGTGGATTTTTTTAACGCTTTCCTCCGTAGCAGCCGCTTTCGGGGCACCTGGGCGTGGGTCATCTAAACCGACGTGCGGCCACGAACAAACTCGTTGAACCAATTCATGACGGCCGCCATCGAAGGAAAAGAATCACCGTACACAGCATCCAAGCGATCTTTGATTTCGCTGCTAGTTTTTCCTTCCAAAAACAAGAATCTAATCACTAAACGATATTGATTTTTTTCCATTTTTGTACAACCAACCGACACGTTTGCTTCCAAAGGCTATCAAAACAAAACTAGTCAAGGAAATTGACTGAAACTTTCACAGTAAGCTACTAAAAGAATGTATTGCACGATGGTAGAACTCTTTTACAACAGCAGCGTCAACGGGCGGTGAGGCTAAGTACTTGCTGAATGACCCTCATATGTAACGAAGTTGGTATGGTACCGTTGCAGAGCTTGTGGCAAATGGGACCATTCTGAGTGTTCAGGTTGCGATGACTCCAAAGATTATGTTTGTTATTTTTGGTTAGATCCTTAAAATACTTGTTCCTTAGAATATTATATTTTTACTTTTGAAAATGCTTTCTTTTTGTTGGATACTTTATTTTGCTGTTTACTTTTGTCAGAAATAGAAGGACTGTGGATGTTAGGGAATTGCTTTAATTAAAAGATAGAACCGCTTTTTTTCAGTAATGGAATTAACTGTCCTTCACAAATCCACGTTAAAATATCTTTTACCCTCATATCATAGGATACGTTGTTCCTACGAACCGCTTGCATGGTTCGACTCGACTCCACTAACTGAGTATCTCACTACGGTGTTGCCAAGTTGGAATTAACAGCTTGGCCCTCCTGGCCAGAAATCGACCCGATTTCTTCATAGTATTCGTCATCGTCATTAAAGTCGGAGGCATCCAAATCTGGGCTGAGTCGGCACCATGGTTTGATTTTATCACTCGTGAATACGGAACTGAAATTTTGTTTCTGATCATCCTCGAGGCTTTTGATAACATAGCGATCGTTTTACTAAACTTTGGCAACTTCATATGGCCCTCGATACTTTGGCTCCAATTTATGGGACTCCCCGGTTGCTATTGGTATGTTCTGTATAACTGCTAAATCGGCTTCTTCGTATAAAACAGGAGTCTTATGTTTCTCGTCGAATCTTACTTTCCATCGTTCCTTTTCGGTCATAATATGCTGTGCAGCCTCCTGCCGAATTTCGCTTATTGACAGTTGGTTATTTTCACCTGTGTCGTCCTGTAGCACTTGGATGATACGGCTCGCTGTTACATCCCTCAAACGGAAATCAAAAACTGTCTGATTAGCTGTGAATCTGATCGTCGAGTTGATTTGAGAATTTAGTACCTATTGCAAACTCGGTAGAAGCTCGTCCCATTTTTTACAATCCGTCATCGAACATCGTAGATATGCCAATATCGATTGGTTAACGCGCTCAACTTGGCCGTTAGTACCGGGAGTTTGCAAAGGCACCTTCACGTGATGAATATCATACGTTGTACACTAATCCTTGAATTCTTTTGTGGCAAATGCTGAACCTCGACCGCTTATAATACGGATTGGTAGTCCAAAGTATGACGTGATATCTCTCAACATGATAACTACTGGTCGACTGTTGGCTGCTCTCGTAGCTCGGACCATTGTGAATTTACTGAAAGGGTCCGTTACTGCGATTATGTATAGATTGCCTTTGTTACTCTTAGGAAATGTTCCCCAGTGATCAATATGCAATACCCTAAAGGTATAGGTTCAACCTGACAACATTCCGGACATGAAGCAATGTACGACTTCACGTAGTTGGGCATTCGAGTAAACCAGAACAGTTTTTGTATTCCATGGATCATTTTATCAACGCCAAAACGACTGGCATCTTCATGACAACTTTTTACTAGTCTCCAACGGACGGCTGATGGCACTACAAATTTAAGATCGCACTTTACTTTTCGCATCAATCTTCCTTTCTTAAGAGTATAATCGCACTTTAATTGGGCTAATTGAACTGATTTACATACTCCATCAAATGTATCCATAATTACCTTTAGTTTTGGGTCCTGTCGCTGTAATGATATCAACCAGTAGCTCTGATCAGGTTTTTGTATCAGTAACACTTTATCTGCTATTGTTGTCGATTCTTGCGGTTGTTCGTGTGGTTGACGACTTAATGCATCGACATGGTTCATATTACTTCCTGCTCGATGAACCACATCAAAGTCGAATTCTTGGAGTGTTAGCCCCCATCGAGCAACTCGATTGTTAAGTGAAGTGGTCAAATTCATCGTCAATATTGCATTACAATCGGACACCACTCGAAAATGTTTTCCGATCAAATAAAATCGGAATCGATCTAACGTTTCAACGATTGCCAGCACCTCTAATTCTTGGCTACTGTACTTCGTTTCAGCATCGGTACAATGTCCATTGAAATATATTACTGGCCGGAATGGTATCTCCTCCGTAGATTGCATCAAGACTCCTGCGAGACCAATAGAACTGGCGCCGGTGTGTACCTCATGTTCAGCATACGGGTCATCAAGAGCTAGAACGGGTTTGCTACAGAGACGAGTTTTCAACTTGTTGAAGCTCGTGTCTGCGGTCTTATCCAATACAAAGTATCTCTGTTCCTTCGTTTCCAACAAGTTCGTTATCAGCTTAGAAATTTTTAAGAATCTTACAATAAATTTGCGAAAGAATCCCGCTAATCCAAGAAATCTTCTGACATTGGTCACATTTTCAGGCGTTGGAAATTTTGGATAGAAGCAATTTTCTTGCTTCCAGGTTTCATTCCGTCTCTGTGTATGCGATGACCAAAGAAGGTTATCTCGAATGCAAAAAAAAAAAACACAGTTTAACGGTCTAAGTGTAAGACTCAACTCCCTTTAAATTTCCAGAACCTCCTTCAGAGCTTTGAGGCCCTCAGCCTCCATCACAATGGGAATAATGACTTCATCCGTAAAGTTTATGATATTTCTTGATTTCAGACAATGAATTAAGTCCATCATGACAACTTGGGAAATCCTCGGTGCATTAATAAGGCCAAAAAGCATTACGTTGTATCCAAAATGACCAAGATGAGTCACAAATCCGGTGTACTGGCGTGATTTCTCATCCATAGGAGTTTGGTAGTATCCAGAGAATAAATCTACTATCGTGAAGAACTGCTTTCCTGCGAGTTGTGAGAGCTGTTCCTCAACAGTTGGCATTAGGTACGGCTTCTTCTTCGTGATAGCTTTTATCGTAGGAAAGTCAATACAATGACGATTCTCCCCATCTTGCTTGGGGACCAAAACAATAGGTGAAGAGTATAATTAATTATTTGGACGAATTACGTTTGTAACCAACAATTCATTCACAATCAGCTCAATCTTATCTCTTTTAGCTAAAGGTATACGATATGGTTGAGCATGGATAGGCGTGTTGGACGTCAACTTGATACTCATTGATTTTGTCCTGAATTGACCAATTCCGGAGGTAGTCTCGGCAAAACAATCACGGGAATCATCAAGTAGTACCCGCAGTTTGGTTACTTCGGCTGCAGTTAAATTTCTTTCCATGTCGGGTATTACAGGACATTTACTTTCAACGTGGCACTCGCCATTTTCAATAATTATTCGATGTGAAACTTCGTTCAATGCATCCAATCCCAAAAGCAAACTATTTAGTATGAGGTGGTCGGCTACAACATAAAGGTCCACGCGTACGATTGTATCGTCTATTTTTAATGACGCTACCATTTTGCTAGTACATGCTAAACATTCACCTGCAAATCTGTTCAGCTCAATCGGCGGACACTTTATTAAGTTGTATGCGCACGATTCTCGCACAAGAGATCGATTACTACCCGAATCTATAAACGCGTCCAAAATTTTTCCATCCATCTGAATGTTTTTCACTATTTGGTTTTGTACGGAAAAGTTTGTATGTAACTGAAGAATATTCGCGTTGTGCACATATTCCGGTTTATCTCGACTCATGCATGTATCCGCACTATGTCCCGTCTTTTGGCGTGTAACACATCGCGGTCATCGTTGGAGCAAAGAACAGTTCACTGAAATGTGCCCCGTTTTATAACGATTATAACAAATATGCTTTGACATGTCGTTTGTATCGGCAACAGTCGTCGCTCTCGGCACAGACTTATTAAAAAAAATATTTTCTTTGACGCAGAGTTCACGTTCATCAGGCTTACACTTTTATTTCACTATGTAATTTTCGAGTGACCGGTATGTTTATCTTACTTTGGTTTATTAAATAAGTTTTAAGGCAACACAAAAACTCCATAGTTGTTTTGAATGTAAAGCACGCAAAAGTGGTTTGCATTTGAACGTCGTTTAAACCTTCATGCATATATCTTATGCCTTCGTCACTAATCCCCGCACGTCCACCTTCCGCACACATTCGATAATAATAATCCGTACATGGCTCATTTGAATGTCTAACTTTTGACATCATACGAAGATGTACCTCGGAAACATTTTCGGTAGACTCGAATTTCACTTCTAAAGAGCTTGCAAATTCATCGATGCTTTTGAAAATACCTCTTCTTGTATCTAGTCACAATTTTGCTGGCCCTCGAAGATTTGTTTGCACTGCAAACAGAACAATGTTTTCATCCCATGAATTTATGGATGCTAATGAACAAACGGTTGCGCCATCAGCTGGATCGAATTCTGGCATTATTTCAATGACGTCGCGAAACTTGTGGAACATGCTTGGGCGTACTGGGACTGCTTGACGTGTCGGATACGGCGACTGATCTTCATCTGGCTGCGGTAGATGTAGATTCGGTGTTGATTCCATCACAACAGCCTCATTCGACACATTTTGCCTATCGTCCGAAACCAAGACTAGAGGTTGATGCCATATTCAAGTTTGGCGACACGCCATAGGTTATGCCTGCAACAGAGTCTGCAAATCCATCAGCAATACTCTGTACCTGAATTTTTAATGCATGAACTAAAGTTACGAAATTTTGCACGCTTTCTTGCAACTTTATCGCTTTGTCAGATGCACGAGAGTTCTCGGCTAAAATTTCAACGTCGTCTCCATTAGTGGCTCCCGTCAGACGTAAAATTAATTCGGGTTTATTGCCTTTGATCGGCGAATTTCGCGAACGTAATTCATGTTTGAGTTCGTTAATTGTGAGCGAATCAATACGAACTATGGTGTCCCTCATATTCAACTAAGAAATACGGCGGCCAAACACGAATAAAAATTTGACACGGCAATCGCGTTAATATTCACGATTCAAAATGTCGGCTTATCAATTGAAAATACGCAGCGAGCAGTAACGGGACGGCTAACTGTTATTAAAAGCACACAATATCCAATAAAGCGAAAATTCCGTAGCATCCCACACTTCCGAAAACTGTCAGGAATAAAAGGACTATGGATGTTAGAGAATTGCTTTAATTAAAAGATAGCACCGCTTTGTTTCAGGAATGAATATTAATTGTCCTTCACAAATTCACCTTAAAATATCTTTTACTCTCATATCATAGGATACGTTGTTCCTACGAACCACTTGCTTGGTTCGACTCGACTCCACTAACTGAGTGCCACGCTACGGCGTTGCCAAGTTGGAATTGACACTTTGTAGTTGTAATTGTTAAAATACTCTAATGTGGACAAAAATAAATTTAATTTTCTTTGGTTTTATGCTATGGCTCTCATTACACATATGAAGATTTTTTGGTTCTCATTATACGATGTGTGGGGTAATGGAAACGAGAGTAAAATTTATATAAAAAGTTGTTTCAACTGACGTAAGGTTTAATTTGGATAGCTCAACGACATAATGGTATTTAAAAAAGTAAATGATTGTCGCCTAAATAGCTTTTTTTGCAATGCATGAATCTTCCCTACATTCCTTGAAATCAGTGAGCTTGAAGCTTATTGCACTTCCATGAAATGCTTTTGTTGTCAGTGAAGAAATTCGAGTTAATTATCAATTACAAAGAAAACTTCTTTAAACAAAACCGTGCAACACATATCGCTGAGACATTATCGCAAATATGTGATTAGTTGATTAAATATTTAAAAGAACGCAATTGGTGATTAGTAAACTCAAACCTAGGTATCAACTTCAATTGCTATTGCACAGATCGCAGAAATCAATTTGATATAAAATTTCAAAAAGATCTTTCTCTGGTAATTCAACTGTTCGCGCAGAAGCTTTTCATGGAATCATATAAATAACAGCTAATTAAATAAATTTAATGACGGTAATCGAGGGTCTACCTAGCTTATCAAAAAAGTAAATTTTGCCATCATTTTCAATATAAAACGCTCGAGTTGTTATTAGAAAGATCACTTCAAGTTGTACTTTCAGAATTTGACCCAAGGCTCAAATTAGTGATTGTGGTAAGTGAAAAAGGATTTAACCATCAATTTTCTTTGCTTTCAAAAGAAAGATATTTGTTAAAATACTTTAATGACAAATGTAACTTGATCAATCTCAATCTAATGGTATTGGACCTGGTAATTAATGTCTTTACAGAAAAATGAAATTCGTTCTGCCAATTGTCGGAGCCATTCTTCTGGTAGCTTATGCAACTGGACAAACTACTGTTGCCCCTACCACGGCTGCTCCTACTACTGCTGCTCCTACCACTGCTGCTCCCACCACTGCTGCCCCGACCACTGCTGCTCCTACCACTGCTGCTCCTGCAGTAACGACAATCGCAGCTGTAACGACCACACCTGCTACTGTAACCACTACTAGTGCTGCAGCTGTAACTACTACAAGTGCTGCAGCTGTAACTACTACAAGTGCTGCAGCTGTAACTACAAGTGCTGCAGCTGTAACTACTACGGCTTCATCATCAACTGCGGCTGTTTCTGTTACTTCATCATCTGTCGCTCCCTCAACAACAGCTGCTGTTTCCGTTACAACCGCTGCCGCTAGCTCAACAACGCGAGGACGTTTTCCATTCCCTTGGGGAGGCTGCCATCATGGTTTCCACCATCGTGGACCTCCAATGTTCCGTCGCCCGCAATTTGGTTTCCGTGGACCTCGCCCACCATTTGGTCGCCGTGGACCATTCGGAAGGCGAGGACGATTCGGAAGACGTGGACGGCTCGGAAGGCGAGGACCATTCGGAAGGCGTGGGACATCTGGGCGTCGTGGACCAAGGAGGGGACCAGGATTCGGTAGAGGTAGAGGTTCCAGGCGCCCACGCTTTGGAGGACGTCGTGCTGGTTTCCGAGGAGGCCGCAGTGGTTTTCAAGGACGTCGCGGCCGTGGATTCTTTGGCCGCCGGGGTTAATGTGTAACAGCATAGTTAATGGATGAGTTTGACTTTTTCAAATAAGCAAAGTTAAATTGAATAAAAGATTTGCTCCGTATTACCATATTTGAATAATTTTGTGATTAGATTTTAGAGTTGATAGTCTGGACCTCACGTAGCTAAGAGGTGCTTTTATTAGTAAGCCCTACCTAACGAGCCCATCTGAAGGTTTCACTTCAGTTTCTCACATAGATTACTATTAGAGTTCACGTTTTTCATCTTTTCATTTTGTTTCTAATTTTTGGGGTTTCGTACTAAAATGTTAAACTCTATTGAAATCACGACCTTTGTTCGTCCGTCTGTATGTCACGGCAGTTTTTCTCCGAAAGTATGGAAGCTACCGCCGTAAAATTTGTGGAAAGGTCAGAAGTAGTGACTTCTTGAAATTCTCGGGTTTAAAATTGTTCAGACAGGTTTAAGGGGGGTCTTCCCACATCAGAAACATTTTTTTCACCATTTTTAGTCGAGCAAAATGACATTAGAAAGTTCTCAATGAGATCTTTTTAAAACTTACCTTAAAATTACCTTATCAGTACCGAAATCTGAAAAAAAATTATGGCGGTAGACTTTAATGAGTACAACAGCAAAACAAATACGTTAGAATTTGAAATTCTATCAACTTTGTGAGTAATAGTATGATTCATTAATTTTACATTTCTTTGAATAAAACTGTAGCGATACCCTTAAACTCAATGAAATCCCATACAAAAATGGCTATTTATACGCTTGTGCCTTCAAAGTTCCAAAGGGTTCGAATGGTAGAGTCATGTGAGTCAAACGTTCGCAGTGGGAAAATGACTCATTAGTACTTCATGTAAGGCTGGCGCGCCGTTTTGTTGCCACAATTGAGTGAATTTTTTATCGAAATAGATGAAATTTTCTCAAATTTAGCGCATTACCTTTTGTTGGTAAATTAACCTCGTGTTTGCAAATAATATCCATTAAGCAGTACATGCTCTCCCATTTGAAATGTGAAAATTTTAGTTTTGTGATGTTGTTTAGTTTTGTAATGTTGTTTTGACACATTGGGTTAAGTTTCGCGTGAGCTTGTCATGTAAGTTTGCGCATGGGCACATCTACCCTACATAAATAATTTGCAAAAATGGCTCGAAGTTTTCAAAAAAGGCACCAGTTCGACATGTCGTTACAAAGGATCAGCTGGAATTTGGCAAACTGTTGATTGCAAAGGGTCTAAGCATACAAAAAGCGTTTACTCAACTTAGATCAAAGGAAAGTACACTTAGAAAGCGGTTAAAAATCGGAAACACAGCTGAGAGTATGGGAAGATTTTCAACAACATTCACCGAGTTACAGGAGAAAGATATAAGGAACTATGTAAAACAAAGCTATTATCTCTTTTATGGTCTATGAAAGTTGATTTAGGAGTATGCAGAAATCAACAGCATTCGACACCGTTTTAACATTATTACCCAACTAGCCTGACGAGACAGGGTATGTAGATTTCTGAAGAGGATTCCAGAACTAAAATTATGACAACTAACTGCAGCTAACATTGCCAGAGCAATGGGCTTTAATAAGACCCAGGTTAAAACATTTTTGAGAATCTACAATGCCTGCACAACAAATACAACTTTCGACCCAGCCAAAGCTACAATTTGAACGAAAGTGGTGCAATATTGTTCCCAAAAAACGTCTAAAAGTAATTTCAATGAAAGGCAAAAACTCGTTGGCAAAATCACATCAGCTGAAAGGGGCCAATTTATAAAATTAGTATGTGCAATGAGTGCCACTGGATATTTCGCCCCACCTGCCTTTATTTTTCCCCGAAAAAAAAATAGACAGGGCAATGCTCCCGAAGGAAGTGTTGGAACGGTATCTGATTCCCGTTTTATAAATAGTGACCTGTTTACAGACTTTTTTCAGCACTTCAAAGATCATGTGCAGCCCACAAAAGATAATCCTTTATTATTGACTTTTGACCACCACAGTAGTCACATTTCCCTGGCTGCAGTAAATTTTTGTCGTGATAACGGCATCCACAATGGTTGCATTACCACTACACAGTAGCCACAAGATGCAACCATTACATCTGGATTTTTTGGCCCGTTAAAAATAAAATTCGCATATAAATTTGATAAATGGCTAAGCTATTATCCGGGATGAGTTATTGGGCAAACAGAAATAGCACAACTTGTAAATGAAGCATTAAAAAGTGCGGCAACACTAAACAATGCAGCTTCTAGCTTTGGAGTTAGCGGTTTCTGGCCAATATAGATTGCGATATTTTTTCAGAAGAAGATTTTACGGCAGCTTCAGTTACCGATGTGCTTCGCCCCAAATTCTCAAGATTTAGATGAATCTATGCATATAGTTACTTTCGTGACAGTAACAGATGCCAGTTTGACTACATCAGTTATAGCAGCTGCAGCATCTTCAATTTGTGTACCTTCAACCAGCAAAACTACCGTCCCAATATCAGCTATACAAGCAATGCCAAAAGTGGCAACTCAAAATCGAAGAAAACAAGTTGGGTAAACAGACCTACGGTCATGTCAGAAGGGTTTTGTATTCAATTTACAAAATGCAGTCACCAGATCGAATAAAATCAAGAAACGATTTTATTGGAGAAAATATGAAATTCGAAGATCATACTATTATTAACAAAGTTGAACGAATTTCGTGTTCTGAGATTTTTGTTGTTGTTATACTCATAAATATCTCCCTTGATAATTATTTCAGATATCCATTCGCTAGGGAGGAAACACATTTTTCATGTATTTCCCCCCTGTGCCCTCACTGAAGCAAAAACTGACAGTTTAACAACTGTTTTGAAAAGCTCCCATGAAAACTTTCATTTCATACTCATACCGGCTACGTTTGATGAATTTTTATTTTCAGGAGCCACTTTCCTGTACTGTTATCATCGATTAATGGCCAATTTTTTCGAATCCTAGAATGGTTACAAAGCCCTTTTGCTAGGAGCGCTCTCCCACCTCCTTGACTTGCTTCGCTTATGAGTATTAATTGTAGGTACTCATCTTCAGTCATTCATTAAATTGAATCAAGTGTTCAAAGCATGCACCTTAAACGTTGAAGTTGGGAAAAAATAACTCAAAATTATTCAATCTTCGCATTTAAAACAGCCACTATTTTGTTTTACGATTACTGATACCACTAGCTGAACCGATTCGCAAAGATATTCATGACACCTATCATTCCTGAAATTTTCATGCAAATCCTAGCAAAACTGTAGTGTCTGAGTCGGTAAAAAGCGCATGTTGTTCCATAGCCATATGTTGCCATAGTAATAAATGCAGCGCATATTGTTCCATAGTAATACAGGAAAATTCAAACCGCTATAACTTCACTAAATATGATTCAATCTTTATGAAACTTTCAGGATAGATCAACCTTATGAATAGTCATCTATGTACTGAATTTCATAGAATTTAAGGGTACCGTTAAGATTTTATTCAAGAAAACATAAAATCGATAAATCATACTTTTACTAACAAAGTTGAGTGAATTGCGACTTCTCACGTATTTGTTGTTCTTGTACTCGCCAAGGCCTACATTCTTGATTTTTTTCAGGTTTTTCGGATCACAGGTGTCCAATCGCGAGGGGGGGGGACACAAATTTTTCGTGTATTTCCCCTCCCTGTGCGCCCCTCGAAGCAAACTTTGCCAAACAAAGACCTTTTTTGAAAAGTTCTCATCAAGACCTTTCATTTGATACCCATATCGGCCACCTTCAATGAAATTTTTTTTTCGGGGGGTCACTCCCCTATATGGGGAGACCCCCCTTAAATACCTTATAAAAATTTTTTTGTATTCGAACTTTGAAGAAAACACCACTTTACACCTACATACAAAATTTGATGTTTCTAGCTTAAGTAGTTTCCGAGAAAAACTGCTGTGACACACGGACGGACGGACGGACAGACAGACGGACAGACGGACAGACAGGACGCGATTTTAGAAGGGTTTTGTAAAATTATTTTACAAAACCCTGAAAAGGAAACAAGTCGATCATCGTGACAGATAATCCCTGCAAAATAAGAACTTAACCAGAAGAAACCATTTAAGTAGCAGGAGATTGCTCTTGACAGAAAGGTTTAGTAAATCAAACAATATATTCTGCATAGTAAAACTTGACTAATATACAGATTCCATAAATTGAGTTTGAAAAATTATTACGGTTATGTTTTTAAATCCGCCGCCATTTTGTTTCAAGCGTTTTGACCCCATCGCTTAGTTAGTCATGATAACACATCAACATTATGAACCATCTCCAAAATTTTTATCAAAATATTTGTAGTGTCTAGGTCCGTTGCAAGCGTGTATCTCCCTAGTATCACGTGTTAATGTGTTGTAATTATTGAATATTCAATCGGCCGTGACTTAGCTGTTTATTGTTCAATTATTGTGAAATTTTCAGAGTACATGCAAATACTTTGAAAAAACTTAAATTGCAGCTTTTAGGAAATTTAAGGGTCACGTTTTCATTTTATAGGCCAAAATATAAAATTTAAAAAATGTACTATTATTAACAAAGTTGATCAAATTTCAACCTGTGATAGTCAAGTCAAAAAGTCAAAAGCGCTTTATTTAATACTAATCGTTATAAATTTTAAAAGAATATAAAGCAAATTCCAAACAATAACAAACAAAAACTTAATGGCCCAAATGGCTCTCTAAATTTATACGTTATCATTAACTCATTTCATCAATAAATAAGCAGGAGAGTGCTCCTACCAGAAGGTCTTTGTAAACATCCTAGGGTTGGAAACAAGTTTTCTAATGGCGTGAATCGATAACTTGAGTTATTCATCCAATACTCAGATATGAAATCGTTCAAATTTATACAAAAGATGCACAGTTTCTTTCATAAGCACAGTGCAGCCGCCATTTTAATCTAGCTTAAATGATTTTTCTGAATGCTCAGCCGATTGAACATGTTCAAGTTAAACACTATTCCTTAAATTTTCATGAAAATTGAAAGAAAATAAAAGTACCTAAGTCAATTTTAAATATATATAGGGTTTTCCAATAAGAGGTGTTATTTTGAATAGATCTTCTGATTTAACACCTTGCGACTTCTTCCTTTTTAGCCACGTGATAGAGAAGGCCTATGCCGATAGCCCAGCGTCGATTCAAGATCTCAAAGATGAAATTCGTGAGGCTATCTAGGACATAGGGCAACCACTTTGCGATTTAGTTATGGAAAATTTCATGAAGAGGATATGGTCCTGTAAGCGTGTCGTAGTGGTTGTTTGCTCAATGTTAATTATTGCTATTAACGGCATATCTTCTTCTTTATAATGAAATAAACATTCGATCATTTGTATTAAAAATGGCATTTTTCTTTTAATATCAAAATAACACCTCTTATTGGAAAACCCTATATCAACCATAAACACGTGTTATTGTTGGTGTAATTCCATATAATTGAAATGGCTATAACTCACTTGATTATGACTCGATCTCAATTAATTTTGTGAACATATATATCTTATGTTAGTCTATATAATTCCGAAATTTCAAGAAGTTTAAAGGTACCGTTTTGATTTTATGGGCAAAAATGTAAAATCTACAAATCATACTATTATTAACAAAGTTGAGCGAATTTCGATTTCTAAGGTATTTGTTGCCCTCGTACTTATAAAGGTCCACGTTCGTGACAATTTTCAGATTTTTCGGCTGAAAGGTGTCCAATCGCGAGGGGGGGGGGGAGGTACACAAATTTTGGGTACATTTTGCCTTCCCCTGGACCCCCTAATTCATAAAATGATTTTTTTATTTCAGATTCTAAAAGTTCTAACCAAGACCTTTGATTTGATACCCCACTCGACTACCTTTAATGAAAAAAAATTTTTAAGGGCCAATTCGTTGTTCGGGGGGACCCCCCTTAAACATTTTTTTAATTTTTGTTGTGGCGTTAAGTTTTGAGAGACCATCAAGTTTGACCTTTTCACAAAGTTTGAGCATTCTAGCTTCTATAGTTTCTGAGGAAATCAGCTGTGACGCACGGACAGACGGGCAAACGGACAGACGGACAGACGGACGGACGGACAGACGGACGGACAGACAGGTCGCGAAACTAGTAGGTCTTTGTAAAAAAAATTTTTAACAAAGACCTAAAAAACTATAGCAAATTCAATTAGTTACGATTATTACATATTTTTAAAATTTAATTGGAAAAAGGAGAAAAAACCAACCAACACTATCCTAAAATTATTTATAATTAAGACACAACAGTGAAACTTTGATCCTACACCTAAAATGTCGTAACTTATTTCTAATAAAATACAATCAAAACTTTATCTTTTACTAAAAAAATTCTGTAACAATGTTCCTAACCTAAGTGTTTTACTTATCTCTAACGGAATACTCGTATAGTAAACATTACAATACCTAACCTATACCTATAACAAAAATAAACAACAACACTAAATGTAGCAATAATGACCGGAAACTAAAAAAAAACGAAATAACGAGTAAACACCAGAACTGAAAAATAAACACGAATAATTTAGACATTGTCATTCAGCCACCAATACCTGGATTGCGCCGTCTCAACTCGATCAGCTTCAACGAGTCTAGCAAATGAGTATCTCCATTGGAACCGTTGGTCTCGTGAACTCAAATTAGGAGGATATTTTATCTTCTTATCGGTGGCCCGTCGATATATGTGATATATGACTGGGACGCCGTCAGAATCAAAAACATATCGATTCATGTCCAAATACACGAATGCTTCTGGAGGAATGAAGCCAGTAGCGAGGCAAGTCGCTATATACCCGTCTGTAGGGTGGAACGGCTGTCAAATCCAAGGGTTTTCACTCACAGTCACAGATCTAGCGATATGATTCCGAAGAAGTTTCAATATGAAGATATCGACCCTCGTCACTTCAGCAGTTTGATAAATTCTTCTATTCGATATATAATGTTTCCAATCCGTCTCAGGCTTCCTGTACAAACCAGTACATGCACGAAGACATTTCCTTTCGAAAACTCTTAATTTTTCCATTGTACTAGCGCTCTGGTTGTACCAGATTTGACATCCATATGTCAAAACTGGTCTAACCAGGGTCTTGTAACAGATAACTTTGACTTTTTGATCAATGTATCTGGAATGAAAGAGTTTTCGAAGGGCCATGACTACTTTTAGTGCCTTACTGAGCATGATTTTTACATGTTCAGTATAGTACAGATACTGATCGAGTTAAGCACCGAGGTATCAAACACAGGATTTATGTGGAACCGGTTCTAGACTACTCTCATCAGCTAAGATGTGGAAATCTTTCCAATTACGTTTCAGGTCTTGACTGATCCCTTGCAGCGTTGTCCGAAACAAGATTGTTTCACACTTCTGCGCATTGATTGTCATTCGCCAATTGCCAGTAAACAGCTGTACATCATTGAACTTTTTTTGGAGATTGCTCTGAACTATTGTAGCTTTTCGGTCTGCCGTATAGATGATCAGATCATCAGCAAACGCTAACAATGATCGCGTTGGCGAGACGTTAAAATCAAAGCTGTTCAATGGCTTGCGAATGAAGATTGAGAAGAGCAGAGGCGCAGTAACTGTTCCCTGCTGTAGACCATTCAAGACCTTGAACTCGCGGATTGTTGTCAGATTTCCATCAGTTACAACAAACGGTTTCCCGTATAACATATTACACATCATGGCGACAAGGTGTCTGGGGAACTTGTCTTGAAGGAGTTTAAAAATTAGTCCATCTAACCATACCGTATCAAAGGCTTTCTCCATATCAATGAGACATGCTCCGACAAATTGTCTATCATTTAGTTTCCAACAGATGTCTGAGGTTACTTTCGTTATTGCATGTGTGGTCGAGTGCCTGGCACGAAAACCAAATTGGCAATTCGGCATCAACTCATTTTCCTCAATGTGGGCGTTTAATGCTCTGTTGAGTATCACTTCAAACACCTTGCTGATGTTAGGCAGCAAGCTGATTGGGCGATAGCTTTTGGGGCATGAAGATTCTTTTCCTTTTTTCAACATCGGAAATACCTTAGCTTTTTTCCACTCATTTGGGAAAGATGAATTGCTCAACATGTTGTTGAACAATATGCAATAGTTCCTAATAGCAACCTCAGGCAAATGTCGGAGAACTACATTTGGAACACCATCAGTGCCACATGATTTCTTGTTGTTTATCTTGCGAAATATGAAACACAAGTCTTCATTGCTGACAAAATAATCAATAAGATTCAAGTTCGGTATGAGGTCAGATGTTAATGTTTCATTGAAATGAAAAATTGATTGGCCGTTCAGGCTTGATTTGAAGTCGAAAACTTTTGCTTCAACGACCTCTGACAAAATTTCGTTCCCTCTCTCAGGGTTTGGCAGATGAACCAATTCAAAGTTTATCCAATCCATCACAAATAATCCTGTTTCCATTTGTATCCGGAGTCGTACTATCAATTTCGATACCAGCCCTATCGAGAAGATTTATCTCATCGCTAGTGACTTCAAGATACGATACCTTCACTCGAGACTTCTTGCGGAATATGCTATTCACTTTCGCGAACACGCCGTCTGGGTCCTGTGGGCTGATATCCCTCAATTTTACCGCCCATTGATTGCTGACCTCACTCCCGAAGTATGACCGGATTAAGTTCCGAACATTCTTCAGATGTAATTTCAACAAAGACAACGAGGGATGGTTGTAGTCCAAAAATCGTGGATAAATATTGTTGACGCGTGTGAGAAGGAGGCTTTTCAATCTTTTCAACCTTGCGATGGTTGGTGTTTCATATCCTCCCATATTGTTTCGATGTTTAATCTTTGGAACTACTTTCTCAATCGTTTCCAACGTCAGCTTCTCTAACTTCGACAAATATATATATATTTCATCGTTAGTTAGATTCCTGTCATTAGGAACCATTGAGCAAGAGTTGCCACCATCAGAAGGGGGACATTGCTTCTGGTACTCGCAATTAAACTTCTTTTGAAACTTTCCCCAGTCTGTTTTTTTGAAATTCAACCGATGGTTTTCATGTTGAACTGGAATGAGGAAGAAATCATACCTTTGATGATTGATTGCCATTACGATTGCGTTATGGTCGCTATCGTAAGGAAGCACCTGCAGTTTCCGTTGAGGACTATTAAAGCTGAATTCAAGTCTTGGGTCAGCAATGCAAGGGTCCAAATATGAATATGTCCTAGGGTATGTTGGGAACTCCGACCCATATAGATTGCACCTGTATTCAATTTGGTTCTCTGTTATCCATGATTTCAGGAATACACCTCTTGGATTATTCGTGGCGTTTAGCCATGATGTATGCTTAGCATTCAGGTCACCGGCAAAAATATAACAACTATGCAGCCTGTTCAATTCGAGTATTTCAAACAAGGAATTGAGTTCCTCCTTGAACTTGAGAAGATTTTGACCAGTTGCATAGGCAGAGATAACGAAGAGGTTATCCCCACCTGGCAGTGAAATTTTGATGACGGACACTTCAAGAAATTCAAAGTTTTTGAATTCGACTTTTTCAATATTTTGGAAACAATAGGGTCTTCTAACCAATATCCCGGTGCCACCTCCCCCATCATCTATTACCCTATCGTTTCTTACGAATGCAAAATCTTTGAATTCCATGGAATGCCATGAATTGAGGTGGGTTTCAGTGAGAAGTATGATGTCAGGCTTTTGCTTAACAACAAATTCAAGGAGATAATCACGTCGATGTATAGCAACGATAGAGTTGACGTTGATCAATATGAGGCGAAGCCTATCCATGGGAATATGACTGGATGACAAGTTATTATTAGGCATTTGAAAGACCTAAACGCTGAAAAGCAAAGTTAATTTTTGAATCTTGTTTGTCCATTCTCTCCGATAAAGAATTAAGTTGCTGGTAAATTTTGAGAAGCAGCTCATTATTGCCACTTACATCATTTACATTATTTTCAGCATTTTCTGCTGGTCCTCTAGCGGCGAGTGCAAATGATACTCCGGGCTTGACGAAGTTGGAAGGTATGATATTACGGTGTACTTGTGTTTGCTTTGGAGCAAATCTAACTTTTGCATCTTGATATCGGGAGCATCCTCGATATGATGCTGGGTGACCAAAAACACCGCAGTTAACGCAGTATAATTTTTCTTTAGGCTCCGTCTGAGCCAATTTGCACTCACCGGGAGCATGAACGTCTTTGCATTTAACGCAACGATAGTGCATGGCACAATTGGCAGCCGAATGTCCAAATCTTTGACACCGGTAACACTGGTTGACTTCTCTTTTCTGGAAGCGTTCCCACCTCACCACTCTGAAATTCATGTACCTTATTTGTTGAAGGGCACTTGGACTGCTCTTATTTGCAGTTTGTATCAGGTAAAGTGGTAAATTCTTCCTTTCTGTGGTCGACCTTCTTGTCGCAAAGGCTTTGACTGAAACAAAATCAATATCTGGTACAGCCTCCTTGAGCAACTGAAGAAGATCGACCGTATCCTCTCCGCTGTCCAAGCCCTTCAACAAGAAGGTCTGACTTTTTTCACTTTTTGGGGTATAGGTGAAGTGTGTCCCCAGAAATCAGCGTATCTTTGGCTGACTTGAAATCAACCAGTGATTTCGTCCTTATAGTTAATTTTTCGGCATAAACTCTTTTGATTTCGAAATTGGCCAGTTTATTTTCGGCTGCCAATAGCCGAACCATATCTTTCCCGGTTTGTCCGAACACGTTGATTGGCGGAACTTTTTCGGTCTTGTTGGAAGCTTTTTCAGAGGAACCAGCAGAACTGCGGGCTGGTTTTTTCTCCTTATTTTTGTTCTTTAAATATTGAATGAAACTAACGTCATTATCTTGATTAAAATTACCTCTGATGTTTTCTTCGATTTTCATATCTTCGGTTAATCCCTCCAGTGCTGCAAAATAATTTTGGCTCTCGTTGGTGCCACCAGCACTTAGAACTTCCTCTGGATTTACTTGCTTTGTACTTTTCTTTGGCTTTGTTACCTGTTGCCATTGATTTTGTGGCTGCGTCTTTTGAGGCTGCATCCCTTTCTTGAAAAGATCCTTGAGAGACTGTATCTCTTGCCTTAGTTCATCATTTTCTTTCTGCAATTTGGCCATTTGTTGATTGTCCGCTATTATTTGGAGCTTGCACCCTCCATCTACGGAGTTTTCTTCGTTATGTTTTCTTTTGGCGATTGTCACCAGTTTTGCATTCGTCGTTTCCCCAGGTTGCCCCAACGGTTGGAAGCCGTCGGGCTCCTCCATACCAGCGGCAAAATTTTCTTTGTGAATTTGTTTTCCGTTAACAATCGAAGTAAAAATATTCGATAGAAATTTCCGGAGTCGATTACAATGTAAGATTTTTTCCGATAAAAATCAACTTCGGACAGGAGCGATTTAAAAGACGTCTATACGCAAAGACTACTACGATCCATCCCCTGTGTACATCCACCGACTGAAGAATGGATTCAATGTATTGCTTGTAAAATCTGGTGGCACAAACAGTGTACCTACTAGTTATGAGGAAGGAAAATTTGTACGCGTATATGATACATGTAATGATAAATTATATTTATGTATACAAATAGTACCTATCTATAATTTTGTTACGTAAAATTGATCTGAATATATTCGATTTTTGATTGATTATTTTGAGCAGCTATAATGTCTAAAAGTAAGAAATATGCATTATTTTTTTATGTTTAAGAAAAACAATTACTACCAGGATCTCTTTATTTCATATTGCGAACAATTATCCACACTGCTGTGCACTTTTACCCTCATATTGGGTAAATTGTACGCACTTTGAATAGATTTTATTCAATTTGATTTCTAATAATTCACGCTATTAACGATATCGTTTCCATTGCTACAATGTTTATTAATAAACACTTACTATCTAATCGAAAACTTTTTGTTTCATTCTATCTGACATTGTTGACATTAGAAAGATTCATTGCTTAAGTGCGCACACTTGACCCACATGACTGTATGTAAAGAAGTTACAGCGGCTCAAATTTTCCTGTATTACTATCGAACAACATGCACTGTATTACTATGGAACTATGGAGCCTATGACCATGGAGAAATAAGGCTTTTTACCGACTCAGACTTTTCCTCGCAAACTTCGTAACGCCCTCTTCAAATTTCATCACACAAAAAGAAAGTTATAAGGTGTCTAAGGGGGGTCTCCCCATATAGCGGAGTGGCCTCCGAGAAAAAAATTTTAATCGAATGTAAGCAATATGGGTACCAAATGAAAGGTCTTGATGAGACTTTTCAAAAAAGGTCTTAAAATGACATATTTTGCTTTTAGGCGTGCAGGGAAAGGGAAGACGTACCACAAAGTTTGTGTTCCCCTACCCCCTCCCTCGAAAAATCTGAAAACAATCACAGAGGTGATACCTCAAGAGTACAAGGGCAACAAATATCTCAGAAGTCGAAATTCGATCAACTTCGTTAATAATAGTACATTTTATAAATTTTAAATTTTTGCCCCAAAAATCGAGATGCTACCTTTAACGTACCCAAAAGCTACAATTTAAGTTTTCTAAAAGCAACTGTATGTGTTCCGTAAATTTCACGATAATTGAACAATAAACAACTAAGTTACAGCCGATTGAATATTTAACAATTACAACTTTTTTTTTGTGGTTGGAAAGTGAATGCCCATTTGGGCACCGCGTGTGGGACTCCCATGCCGTCAAGAAGGTGACTGGACTACCCACTAAACACCTCCCCTGTCAACCTGAGAACCCAGCCTGGAACCGTTTAACACATTACTTAGGGACAGGTCTCATTTTGTTACGCCATGAGGTGCCTTCAAGCTGGGGGATTCTCTTCTAGCAGGAGGGGAGATGGGAAGAGGAAGTGCTAGACAAGCAATCCCCCAGCCCCAACACCTCCAGCAGCAGTGAGTCACTTTTATCTTTTGGACTGTCCGAGCATAATGTGCCACCTGGTTCTATTTGTCAACCGATTCAAGCATCATCACGACTATATTATCCGGGGTGAGCTCTCCCGTCTCCCCGTAGAGGGTCCTTTGCAGCCTGTCTCATTTTATGCACGCAAAAAATATTTTGAAGGCATTGTCTTCCAGGTAACACTGAAACAGTGCAGTCCACCTTCCCTTCGTGCAATCCACCCAAGACTGCTGCCGTTTCTGTTCGCGAACAATCATCTCCCTCACATCCTCATTTCGCCGCAGATAAATAGAGCGGCGCCCTCTAGTAAGGAGGCCGACAGGTATCACGCTTGCAATGACTTTCACCGCCAAATTAGAGACTTTTGAATACGAAGATGCAATCCACAGTGCCCCTCTTCTCTGTACCTGTGCCAAGCGTTTTCAGTAAACCTCCTTACTGAGAGCGTCGCCCAATACCTCTGCTCCGTACAGTAGCACTGACCCTACAGCACTCATGAAGAGGCGTCTTCTTGATGGGCTGAGTCCCCCTAAGCTGGCCATAAGTCGACTCAGAGCCGATACTCCCGAAGCAGCCTTTTCACCCGTTGCCCTGATTTGCTCAGAGAAACTCATGTTCGAGTTGATCACTAGCCCCAGTCCATCAGTAGCCCCAGGCACTTCACCGATGGCTTTGATTCGATTCGTAAGTCTCCAATACTGGTCATCCTTACTCTAGGGATTCCTTCATATGTGAAGATGACCACTTTGGTTCTCTCCAGTGCTAAATTGCACCCGCGAGCAGTCATCCAGTATCTTACTCGGCGCATTAGCATACCTAGCCTAAGTTGCGGTTGTTCAATGTTGGGTTCAGCGACTAAAGCCGCTACATTATCCACATAGCCGATCAAGCGCAACTCATCTGGCATCTCAAGTCTCAGCAGCCCGTCGTAAGATACATTTCACAGGTCCGGGCCGAGGATAGATCTCTGGGCAACACCCAATAAAACTAGGTATGAGTCGGAAAAAGGACCAAGCTCAAGCTTACCATGAGTCCTTACCATTCGTATGATAGGAGAGTGAAAATATAAATTTGTACGGGCATACGGTGGCACGAAAAAATTGTTTGCCCGAGAAGAACGCGATGATTGACGAAGACGTAGGTCTGCAAACAATGTTAATGAAATTCGATTGTGGCAGAGTTGATACAGAAAACACTGATCTAGATACATGCAACGGGATGACAGAGTAGGCAAACGTAGGAAGGATAAACGGCAGTCATAGGGTTGATAGGGGATTTTGAATTTGTAAAACAAGACACGAGTAAATTTACGCTGGACATTCTCTAACGAGTCAATGAGGTAGGAGTGTCAGGGAGACCAAACTACAGAGCAATATTCGAGGATAGGACGGGCAAGACAGATAAACAAGCGGGCAGGGGTAGATATATTGTTAAATTTATGAGCGTGCCTGAAAATAAGTCCCAATATTTTCGAGGCCCTAGTGGTCGCGATTAGAACGTGTGCATCAAAATTGAGCTTAGGATCAAAAGTGATGCTAAGGTCCTTAGCAGAGCTCACAGCAGCGAGTGGAACTTCATTCAACATATAGGTGAAAGTCAGCGGAGAACGATTTAGATTGAAAGTCATTTTATAGCATTTGGCAACATTAAGACAGAGGTAATTAGACGAACACCAGTTACTTAGTGCAATCAGGTGCAATCTGAAGATACTGACAATCTTGTACAGATCTGATAGCTCAAAACACTTTAAAATCATCGGCATACAGTAGGCCATTGGAAGCGATAACCGAAGGAAGATCGTTCATAAACAATAGGAATAGGAGGGGACCTAAAATGGAACCTTGAGGAACACCAGAGGACGGATAGAATGGAATAGAGGTGATCTGTCGCCTGGTGCGACTATGTGCCTCTACCTTTTCGACTGCGCTCACCACCTCTGCGATCGCATCAATAGTAGAACGTCCTGCTCTAAAGCTGTACTGCCGAGGAGATAGGTCCCTAGTAGCACGAATCTCGTCAATGAGTTTTCCCTTGATGTGTTTCTCTAGCACTTTCCCAGCCGTGTCTAGCATGCATAACGGGCGGTATGGAGATGGCGATTCGGGATTTCCCTTTCCCTTGCTGATCAGCACGAGCATCGCCACCTTGAATCGTACGGGGAAAACTCCGTCCCGTAGGCAAGCGTTGAATGTGCTGAGCAACAAGTCAGGACAATGGAGACAGACAAGCCACAACACCTCAGCCAGAATACCATCTATATCTGGAGCCTTCCTCGCTTTGAATGAAAGGACTGCTTCCTCCAGCTCCGGTTGTGTGAAGAGTAGACACTTGAATGCTCGCACATTTCGCTAAAAACTAGTGACTCAAAGTTTCGGCCTTGATCCGAATGTAGTTCACAAGGCACGCCGTACCTAGTGACCCAATTTAACACTAGCTGTTCGGCTACAGTAGTTGCTTCCTGGTTGGGAATGGGGTAGACCTCGGGTCACTTGCTGAAATAATCAGCTACAACCAGCGTGTATCGATTTCCCCATTCAGATTCAGGAAAGGGTCCAGCGATGTCAACAGCAATCCTTTCGAATGGCACGCCTACGTTATAGGTTTGCATTTGTCCTCTCAGTCGTCGCTTTGGGCCTTTGACGGAAGCGCAAACTGTGCATCTGCGGCACCAGTCCTCTACGTCTTCTCGAGCGTGGAGCCAGTAGAATCTTTCCCGCAATTTCGCTAAGGTTTTGTTAACACCAAGATGGCCTCCCGAGGATCCTTCATGCATTTCCTTTACCACATCGTGGATTCGGCTTTTGGGTAGTATAGTTTGCATCCTATAGGAGCTGCCATCCGCCGTTTCCCATTTCCGCTTGAGTACGCCACCCTCCACCTGTAGGGAGTTCCATTGTGCCCAATAGCTTTTCAGGGTTGCGCAATGCATCGAAACGTCCTTCCACTCCGGTCGCCCAGTCGTCTCCTTCCATACGAGCAATGGTCCGATATCTTCATCGGCTAACTGGGCATTTCGAATCTCCTCCGGTGACCAACCTTCATCGAATTCGGCCGTTATCACTCGCAGATCAACGGGCGGCTCCTTTTCCTCAATCCGTTGGCAATGTTTGCAGTTAGCTGGACATGGATGACGAGATAGGGCGTCAGCAATTCCATGAACTCTGCCCTTGTGGAGCAGTTGGGGCCTCACTAGGTCTGGTCGGATCGTCGATCGGGTTGCACCAGTGTCGTTTGTTAGGGTGCATTGTTCTTCATCAACTTGACCAGGAAGGCATCTGTCTGCTTCTCCACGATGTTGCCTTGGCACGGTGCTGGGGATGTCGATACTCGTGGCCAACGTTCGCCCCACGAAGTTGGCCCTTGCAGTTTGATGGGCCTCCATTCTAGGCTCCTGACACGGTCTGGATCTCCACCACCCTGGACAATAGCTCGGTCTTCTCCCCTTCTTGCAGTCTCTTTGCAGGTGCCCTTTTTCCCCGCAATTCCAGCATCTAGGCGCACCATTCACCTGCAGCTCTCGCTCATTTCCCACGCGCTCACACCTGGATTTATCTGTCACTACCTCGCGAACCCGGACAGTGGTGCGGGTCACATTTTTGGCTGCCTCAACATTTAAACTATAAGCCAATGCTTCCTTGACTGTTTGCTTTTGAGCTAACCACACGGCTTGTTGCAATTCCTTGTCCTTTAAGGCGCTGATGAATGCTTCTGCTGCTACGTCATCTCGATGCTCTGGGTCGTACGCTGGGTAAGCCAAAAGTGCCAATCGCTCAATGTCTTGTGCTAGCTGCTGCAAGGTTTCGCCAGACTTCTGCATCCGATGCCGTAGCTGCGCCCGGTAAATCTGCTTCAGATGATCGTCTCCATAACGCATGTCCAGCGCATTCATTATAGCATTCGGGTTTGAATGCAGCTCAACGGGGATAGTCTGCAAAAGCTCGGCAGCTGGGCCTCTTAGAGCCAGAATTAACGCAGTTGCTCGTTCCTGCTCATTCCAGTGATTTATCCTAGCGGCGGCTTCAAACTGGATTTTGTAAATACTCCAGACCGTTTGCCCATCGAATATTGGTGCTTGCACATTTCTGGATGTGCTTTGCGCTGCGGTTATAAGCGGGGCTGGTGACGTGGTTGCTACTGCCTTCGCTGCTTCCAATTCTTTTTTCACTTTTTCCATCTCATGGTTCATTCTCTCTTCAACCTGGCTGATCTCATAGTTGATTTTCTCCTCAACTTGGCTGACCTTCTCCTCGACCTGGTAAACCTTTTCCTCGACGCATTTAATTTGATTGTTCAGGCTACCAAGCTCCACTTTTATTTCGGTTGACTGTTTTTGCACTTCCTTGATTACGATCGCTTGTTGGTCCATCTTCGCTGATTGTTCATTTAACTTCGCTGATTGTTCATCTAGCTTCGTCGTTAAATTGGACGACTGTTGTCGCTGCTCTTGCTGCATCAGCGTCAACATTTGCATCAGCGCATTTTCTGGTTTCTTTGGCTTTGCTGTTTCAGCTTCACCACCTTCTGCGCCTTTTTCTGCATCTGTAGGCTCACCCGAATCTAGATATGCACCTTCGACTCGATCGCATCACGCAAGCGTGCAATCAGTATGGCCTTTGTACCTTGTGTAGCCAGATTTCGTTGTTCCAACTCCTCTTTGAGCTCCGATATGCTCAATTGATTACTTTTCAGATTTAAATTTCCTGGCATTTTTATTGTTTCGGCTATTTTTCCACGTTAACTTCCACAATTGTGCACTTCAAAAATGTTTAATCGTTTTCACTTCCAAAATTTTCTTCCTCACTTCTGACACCATTGTCGCGTGTTCTCGGTTCGCGGCCAATAATTTTAATGTTCCGGGGAAGTGAAAACGCAATGTCTTTTAAATTAAGTTAAAAGAGTTTATTCAATTAAATAAAATGCACAATAATCAGTTAACACTTTCACTAATTTTAATTGTCACTATTAAAATTATCGAACACTTGTCCATAAATTTATTATCGCAATTGTCTTCTAAATTACTTCACTATTACGAAACACACTTTTCTACTACTCGAAGAATATCGCTTCCCACACACAATCGCAGTTCTTCTCGCGGTCGAATGAATGATTCTTCCCATTCATTCAGCTCGCCTTTATATAGGGTCTCTACCTATTCACCCATTTCTCGCACATTGGCGAATGTTCTACCGAGAGGTACCTGGTAGGTTCGAGCAAGTTCATGAATGGAGTGACGTCACTTGCAGATGTTGATCATGCTTGTTGGATTCTCGTGGGTTCGAGTAAATTCATTCGTTGACGTTCTTAATGATGATGAAAACAATTGCGACAGTAGCTCGCAGAATTATTTGTACATGTAATTATTTGTACATGTAATTATTTGTACATGTAACAATATATATATATATATATATATATATATATATATATATATATATATATATATACATAAATATATATATATATATATATATATATATATATATATATATATATATATATACATACACACACACACACACACACACACACACACACACACACACACATATATATATATATATATATATATATATATATATATATATATATATATATATATTATATATATATATATATATATATATATATATATATATATATATATATATATATTTATATATCTGTGCATGCATATATGTATATATATATATATATATATATATATATATATATAGATATATATATATATTTATATGTATTATATATATATTTATATATACACAGGTATATATATAAAAAAAATTATATATATGCATATATATATATATACAGTAAATCATATATACAATATATATGCATGTATATATATATATATATATATATATATATATATATATATATATATATATAATACTCTGCGCAATAGGTAAATTTCTCTTGCGAAATTCACCTAAAATTAAAAAATACTTGGATATGAAATCGTTCAAATTTATGCAAAAGATGCACAGTTTCTTTCATAAGCACAGTGCAGTAGCCAAATTTTTGGTACATTTTGCCCTCCCCTGGACCCCCTAATGCATAAAATGATTTTTTATTTCAGATTCCGAAAGTTCTAATCAAGACCTTTTATTTGATAGCCCACTCGACTACCTTTGATCAAAAAAAATGTTTAAGGGCTAATTCGTTATTAGGGGGACCCCCCTAAAAAAATTTTAAATTTTTGGTAAGACCTTAACTTTTGAGAGACCATCACTTCTGACCTTTTCACAAAGCTTGAGCATTCTAGCTTCTATAGTTTCTTAGAAAACTAGCCGTGACAGACAGACGGACAGACAGGTCACGAAACTAGTAGGGCTTTATAAACAATTTTTTTACAAAGACCTAAAACCGACGCGAAAGTCTAAGCGAGGTGTCGCCAGGATCCCGCATAATTTAGCGTGCCAGGTAATAAATACAAGCTTGGTTTCAAAGAAAAATAAACCGATGTAATGTAATAATATATTCATTTAATGTTAACCCAAGCAAATAAGAAAATTCATAGGCAAATAATTGCTAGTGTAATTGTTTTATTACGAGCTTATTTAATGATTATAATTACTTTCTGACTGGGGTCTTTTTGAGACCCCGCACGGGGGGCCTAAATGCGAATCAAACACAGCATAAAACAAACTATATTCACCGGAAACATTTCTTTGTTGTTTTTTACATAAAAAAGATTTTCACAATTTGCATTGTTTTTCATCGTGTTAAATACTCGATGTAGTGCTTTTTCTTTACTTGCATGAAATTCATTCACTTTCACCGGAAAATTTTCTACATTTGTTCATGAAAACTCCATTCAATGTTCTAGAATGTAATAATTTAGGAAAATTTGTCCAAATTATTGTATTTGCATATGCTTAGGAGCAAATCTTAAGAATACAGTGAAGTTCGATAATATGCATAATTTCCATTCATAGAGGTATATACAGGAGACGGCGAGCTTTCAATTCCTGTAGAAAGCGTTGAACTCGCTTAATACAATCAAACGTTCCGTATACGTAAACTTTAATTTTCGAAAGCTTTTGCAATTTTCAGCTGATGCTATTTTAAGGGATGCGTAAAACTTTTTAACTGTCGAAATCAATTTTGAAATGCTAATTCAAGTCATTTATTAGCACGTTCAAATGTCATCGTAAGTTTTTACTTCTTATTTTATAGACAAGGTATCGTTATCTATCCGCAAACCTCCGTCCTGTTCAATAAATGTCAACAAAATCATGCTTCGCGCCATATTTTCAAAAGTATTTGATCCATAAAAATTGCGTAGAAACCCCCTGTTTTCGAAGCAAAAGTATCAGCTAGCGTGGAGCTATCAGTTGCCAAATCTTTCGTAAAATACGGGTTTTGCATTGAAAAAATTAAAAAATTTTTAAATTAAAAACTTATTATACGAGAGTAAACGCAAGTGAATTACAAAGTGAAATGTGTAGTTTTTCATTATTTGCCGGAAAAAAGAGCTGACCTGTAGTATTTTTCTTTGCTCAGGTGAGTAAAATGCAACCAAACATAAAATTATGAGAAGCCCTATCAATTTAAGTGAATATTTTACGTTGATCCAGAACCATGCAATATGGTATTACAGAAAGTGAAACTTGCCTGTATTTTGGACTTGTGCCGTGTAAAAAAAGTGATTCGTCGAAATGTTTGATGATTTAAGCGATTGAAGTACGTTTCATGTCCGTTCCTTGAACATTGACACATGTGGAATAAATTAGTGAAAATATTATGATTAAGGACTTAATTCGTTGGTGTTTCAATCAAATTAACGTTAAATCAATTCATGTTATGATTTCATGTTTGTGTTTTCTCCAGGGTGTATTTATTTTTGTAAACATTTTGATTTGAAGCATTTAAAAGCGAGAGTCATTGCGGAAAATTTTTAAATATTACGGGTCGAGTCCAACGAAAACTTTAAATAACGTTCATGAAAATTGAATATCGGGTTGTTTTGAAGTCGTGGAGAGAATCAGATAAGGTGACACGATAAAATTTCATTTGGAAACTTGAAAAATACTGCATTCCGAAGTGTTTTTATCACAACACAGTCCAACGTGATCTGGGGGCTTCTAAAACTTATTTTCGAAACATGGCAGTTTAGTTTGAAAATATTTGTTTACTTACGGGAAAACTAAGAAAGCCGACTTCAAAGTGCCCTACAAATGATGAAATGAATTTTGTGGTAGTGGCGCTAAATCACCATTCACTAACATAGCTGCTGCTTTCATAAAATTTGATTCATCTTTTTTACTTCGATTTTGGTTTTTTTTTTACTTTTAGGTGAATTCCTCAAGAGAAATTTACCTATTGCGCAGAGTATTTTATATATATATATATATATATATATATATATATATATATATATATATATATATATATATGATTTAATATATATATATATATATATATATATATATATATATATATGATTTAATATATATATATATATATATATATATATATATATATATATATATAAATATATATATATATATATATATATATATATATATAATACACACATATATATATATATATATATATATATATATATACATATATATATATATATATATATATATATATATTTATATATATATATATATATATATATATATATATATATATATAAATATATATATATATATATATATATATATATATATATATATAAATATATATATATATATATATATATATATATATATATATATATATATATATATATGCATGTATATATGCATTATAAATATATATATATATATATATAATGCATATATACATGCATATATATATATATATATATATATATATATATATCTATATATATATATATATATATATTTATATATATATATATATATATATATAAATATTTATATATATATAAATATATATATATATATATGTATATATATATATATATATATATATATATAAATATATATATATATATATATATATATATATATATATATGTATATATATATATATATATATATATATATATATGTGTGTATTATATATATATATATATATATATATATATATATATATATATATATATATATATATATATATATGTATATATATATATATATATATATATATATATATATATATATATATATATATATATATATATATATATATATATATATATATATATATATATATATATAAAATACTCTGCGCAATAGGTAAATTTCTCTTGAGGAATTCACCTAAAAGTAAAAAAAAACCAAAATCGAAGTAAAAAAGATGAATCGAATCAAATTTTATGAAAGCAGCAGCTATGTTAGTGAATGGTGATTTAGCGCCACTACCACAAAATTCATTTCATCATTTGTAGGGCACTTTGAAGTCGGCTTTCTTAGTTTTCCCGTAAGTAAACAAATATTTTCAAACTAAACTGCCATGTTTCGAAAATAAGTTTTAGAAGCCCCGAGATCACGTTGCACTGTGTTGTGATAAAAACACTTCGGAATGCAGTATTTTTCAAGTTTCCAAATGAAATTTTATCGTGTCACCTTATCTGATTCTCTCCACGACTTCAAAACAACCCGATATTCAATTTTCATGAACGTTATTTAAAGTTTTCGTTGGACTCGACCCGTAATATTTAAAAATTTTCCGCAATGACTCTCGCTTTTAAATGCTTCAAATCAAAATGTTTACAAAAATAAATACACCCTGGAGAAAACACAAACATGAAATCATAACATGAATTGATTTAACGTTAATTTGATTGAAACACCAACGAATTAAGTCCTTAATCATAATATTTTCACTAATTTATTCCACATGTGTCAATGTTCAAGGAACGGACATGAAACGTACTTCAATCGCTTAAATCATCAAACATTTCGACGAATCACTTTTTTTACACGGCACAAGTCCAAAATACAGGCAAGTTTCACTTTCTGTAATACCATATTGCATGGTTCTGGATCAACGTAAAATATTCACTTAAATTGATAGGGCTTCTCATAATTTTATGTTTGGTTGCATTTTACTCACCTGAGCAAAGAAAAATACTACAGGTCAGCTCTTTTTTCCGGCAAATAATGAAAAACTACACATTTCACTTTGTAATTCACTTGCGTTTACTCTCGTATAATAAGTTTTTAATTTAAAAATTTTTTAATTTTTTCAATGCAAAACCCGTATTTTACGAAAGATTTGGCAACTGATAGCTCCACGCTAGCTGATACTTTTGCTTCGAAAACAGGGGGTTTCTACGCAATTTTTATGGATCAAATACT
This sequence comes from Odontomyia ornata, assembly GCA_963969285.1. Lineage (NCBI taxonomy): Eukaryota > Metazoa > Arthropoda > Insecta > Diptera > Stratiomyidae > Odontomyia > Odontomyia ornata. The sequence goes on along the minus strand of OZ017742.1, from coordinate 104,335,676 downwards.
TTTGAAAATATGGCGCGAAGCATGATTTTGTTGACATTTATTGAACAGGACGGAGGTTTGCGGATAGATAACGATACCTTGTCTATAAAATAAGAAGTAAAAACTTACGATGACATTTGAACGTGCTAATAAATGACTTGAATTAGCATTTCAAAATTGATTTCGACAGTTAAAAAGTTTTACGCATCCCTTAAAATAGCATCAGCTGAAAATTGCAAAAGCTTTCGAAAATTAAAGTTTACGTATACGGAACGTTTGATTGTATTAAGCGAGTTCAACGCTTTCTACAGGAATTGAAAGCTCGCCGTCTCCTGTATATACCTCTATGAATGGAAATTATGCATATTATCGAACTTCACTGTATTCTTAAGATTTGCTCCTAAGCATATGCAAATACAATAATTTGGACAAATTTTCCTAAATTATTACATTCTAGAACATTGAATGGAGTTTTCATGAACAAATGTAGAAAATTTTCCGGTGAAAGTGAATGAATTTCATGCAAGTAAAGAAAAAGCACTACATCGAGTATTTAACACGATGAAAAACACTGCAAATTGTGAAAATCTTTTTTATGTAAAAAACAACAAAGAAATGTTTCCGGTGAATATAGTTTGTTTTATGCTGTGTTTGATTCGCATTTAGGCCCCCCGTGCGGGGTCTCAAAAAGACCCCAGTCAGAAAGTAATTATAATCATTAAATAAGCTCGTAATAAAACAATTACACTAGCAATTATTTGCCTATGAATTTTCTTATTTGCTTGGGTTAACATTAAATGAATATATTATTACATTACATCGGTTTATTTTTCTTTGAAACCAAGCTTGTATTTATTACCTGGCACGCTAAATTATGCGGGATCCTGGCGACACCTCGCTTAGACTTTCGCGTCGGTTTTAGGTCTTTGTAAAAAAATTGTTTATAAAGCCCTACTAGTTTCGTGACCTGTCTGTCCGTCTGTCTGTCACGGCTAGTTTTCTAAGAAACTATAGAAGCTAGAATGCTCAAGCTTTGTGAAAAGGTCAGAAGTGATGGTCTCTCAAAAGTTAAGGTCTTACCAAAAATTTAAAATTTTTTTAGGGGGGTCCCCCTAATAACGAATTAGCCCTTAAACATTTTTTTTGATCAAAGGTAGTCGAGTGGGCTATCAAATAAAAGGTCTTGATTAGAACTTTCGGAATCTGAAATAAAAAATCATTTTATGCATTAGGGGGTCCAGGGGAGGGCAAAATGTACCAAAAATTTGGCTACTGCACTGTGCTTATGAAAGAAACTGTGCATCTTTTGCATAAATTTGAACGATTTCATATCCAAGTATTTTTTAATTTTAGGTGAATTTCGCAAGAGAAATTTACCTATTGCGCAGAGTATTATATATATATATATATATATATATATATATATATATATATATATATATACATGCATATATATTGTATATATGATTTACTGTATATATATATATGCATATATATAATTTTTTTTATATATATACCTGTGTATATATAAATATATATATAATACATATAAATATATATATATATATATATATATATATATATATATATATATATATACATATATGCATGCACAGATATATAAATATATATATATATATATATATATATATATATATATATATATATATATATATATATATATATATAAATATATATATCTATATATATATATATATATATATATATATATATATATATATATATATATATATATATATATATATATATATATATATGTGTGTGTGTGTGTGTGTGTGTGTGTGTGTGTGTATGTATATATATATATATTTATGTATATATATATATATATATATATATATATATATATATATATATATATATATATATATATATATATATATTGTTACATGTACAAATAATTACATGTACAAATAATTCTGCGAGCTACTGTCGCAATTGTTTTCATCATCATTAAGAACGTCAACGAATGAATTTACTCGAACCCACGAGAATCCAACAAGCATGATCAACATCTGCAAGTGACGTCACTCCATTCATGAACTTGCTCGAACCTACCAGGTACCTCTCGGTAGAACATTCGCCAATGTGCGAGAAATGGGTGAATAGGTAGAGACCCTATATAAAGGCGAGCTGAATGAATGGGAAGAATCATTCATTCGACCGCGAGAAGAACTGCGATTGTGTGTGGGAAGCGATATTCTTCGAGTAGTAGAAAAGTGTGTTTCGTAATAGTGAAGTAATTTAGAAGACAATTGCGATAATAAATTTATGGACAAGTGTTAGATAATTTTAATAGTGACAATTAAAATTAGTGAAAGTGTTAACTGATTATTGTGCATTTTATTTAATTGAATAAACTCTTTTAACTTAATTTAAAAGACATTGTGTTTTCACTTCCCCGGAACATTAAAATTATTGGCCGCGAACCGAGAACACGCGACAATGGTGTCAGAAGTGAGGAAGAAAATTTTGGAAGTGAAAACGATTAAACATTTTTGAAGTGCACAATTGTGGAAGTTAACGTGGAAAAATAGCCGAAACAATAAAAATGCCAGGAAATTTAAATCTGAAAAGTAATCAATTGAGCATATCGGAGCTCAAAGAGGAGTTGGAACAACGAAATCTGGCTACACAAGGTACAAAGGCCATACTGATTGCACGCTTGCGTGATGCGATCGAGTCGAAGGTGCATATCTAGATTCGGGTGAGCCTACAGATGCAGAAAAAGGCGCAGAAGGTGGTGAAGCTGAAACAGCAAAGCCAAAGAAACCAGAAAATGCGCTGATGCAAATGTTGACGCTGATGCAGCAAGAGCAGCGACAACAGTCGTCCAATTTAACGACGAAGCTAGATGAACAATCAGCGAAGTTAAATGAACAATCAGCGAAGATGGACCAACAAGCGATCGTAATCAAGGAAGTGCAAAAACAGTCAACCGAAATAAAAGTGGAGCTTGGTAGCCTGAACAATCAAATTAAATGCGTCGAGGAAAAGGTTTACCAGGTCGAGGAGAAGGTCAGCCAAGTTGAGGAGAAAATCAACTATGAGATCAGCCAGGTTGAAGAGAGAATGAACCATGAGATGGAAAAAGTGAAAAAAGAATTGGAAGCAGCGAAGGCAGTAGCAACCACGTCACCAGCCCCGCTTATAACCGCAGCGCAAAGCACATCCAGAAATGTGCAAGCACCAATATTCGATGGGCAAACGGTCTGGAGTATTTACAAAATCCAGTTTGAAGCCGCCGCTAGGATAAATCACTGGAATGAGCAGGAACGAGCAACTGCGTTAATTCTGGCTCTAAGAGGCCCAGCTGCCGAGCTGTTGCAGACTATCCCCGTTGAGCTGCATTCAAACCCGAATGCTATAATGAATGCGCTGGACATGCGTTATGGAGACGATCATCTGAAGCAGATTTACCGGGCGCAGCTACGGCATCGGATGCAGAAGTCTGGCGAAACCTTGCAGCAGCTAGCACAAGACATTGAGCGATTGGCACTTTTGGCTTACCCAGCGTACGACCCAGAGCATCGAGATGACGTAGCAGCAGAAGCATTCATCAGCGCCTTAAAGGACAAGGAATTGCAACAAGCCGTGTGGTTAGCTCAAAAGCAAACAGTCAAGGAAGCATTGGCTTATAGTTTAAATGTTGAGGCAGCCAAAAATGTGACCCGCACCACTGTCCGGGTTCGCGAGGTAGTGACAGATAAATCCAGGTGTGAGCGCGTGGGAAATGAGCGAGAGCTGCAGGTGAATGGTGCGCCTAGATGCTGGAATTGCGGGGAAAAAGGGCACCTGCAAAGAGACTGCAAGAAGGGGAGAAGACCGAGCTATTGTCCAGGGTGGTGGAGATCCAGACCGTGTCAGGAGCCTAGAATGGAGGCCCATCAAACTGCAAGGGCCAACTTCGTGGGGCGAACGTTGGCCACGAGTATCGACATCCCCAGCACCGTGCCAAGGCAACATCGTGGAGAAGCAGACAGATGCCTTCCTGGTCAAGTTGATGAAGAACAATGCACCCTAACAAACGACACTGGTGCAACCCGATCGACGATCCGACCAGACCTAGTGAGGCCCCAACTGCTCCACAAGGGCAGAGTTCATGGAATTGCTGACGCCCTATCTCGTCATCCATGTCCAGCTAACTGCAAACATTGCCAACGGATTGAGGAAAAGGAGCCGCCCGTTGATCTGCGAGTGATAACGGCCGAATTTGATGAAGGTTGGTCACCGGAGGAGATTCGAAATGCCCAGTTAGCCGATGAAGATATCGGACCATTGCTCGTATGGAAGGAGACGACTGGGCGACCGGAGTGGAAGGACGTTTCGATGCATTGCGCAACCCTGAAAAGCTATTGGGCACAATGGAACTCCCTACAGGTGGAGGGTGGCGTACTCAAGCGGAAATGGGAAACGGCGGATGGCAGCTCCTATAGGATGCAAACTATACTACCCAAAAGCCGAATCCACGATGTGGTTAAGGAAATGCATGAAGGATCCTCGGGAGGCCATCTTGGTGTTAACAAAACCTTAGCGAAATTGCGGGAAAGATTCTACTGGCTCCACGCTCGAGAAGACGTAGAGGACTGGTGCCGCAGATGCACAGTTTGCGCTTCCGTCAAAGGCCCAAAGCGACGACTGAGAGGACAAATGCAAACCTATAACGTAGGCGTGCCATTCGAAAGGATTGCTGTTGACATCGCTGGACCCTTTCCTGAATCTGAATGGGGAAATCGATACACGCTGGTTGTAGCTGATTATTTCAGCAAGTGACCCGAGGTCTACCCCATTCCCAACCAGGAAGCAACTACTGTAGCCGAACAGCTAGTGTTAAATTGGGTCACTAGGTACGGCGTGCCTTGTGAACTACATTCGGATCAAGGCCGAAACTTTGAGTCACTAGTTTTTAGCGAAATGTGCGAGCAGCTGGGAATACGGAAAACGAGGACAACACCGCTGCATCCCCAATCCGATGGAATGGTCGAACGTTTCAACGGCACGCTCAATAAACACTTGGCCAAAATGGTTGACGAGAACCAAAGGGACTGGGATCGACATATCCCACTATTTTTAATGGCGTATAGAGCCGCTGAACTTGCATCGACGGGCCAAGCCCCAGCCAAAGTCATTTTTGGAAACACTATTCGTTTGCCAGCCGATATAAAGTTCGGAACAACCCCTGAGAAACCCCAAACGGTCTCGGAGTACGCAAGTGATCTAAGACAACGGTTGAACCAGATACATCGGACAGTGCGAAAACACCTCGAATCGGCTACTGACCGCATGAAGACCAGGTATGATCTAAAGGCTAATTCTACTGGCTTCCAGCAAGATGACTTGGTGTGGCTTTATAACCCGCAACGGCGAAAGGGTAGGTCTCCAAAGTTGCAACATAATTGGGAGGGACCATACCGAGTTACAAAGCGAATCAACGATGTCGTATACCGAATACAGGAACATCGTAAGCCGAGAGCTAAAATGAAAATCGTGCATCTGGACCGTCTTGCCCCATATTACACCCAGGGAGAATTGACTACAAATAGCGACACATCTTTTCGGGGCGAAAAGAACTGAGGTGGGGGCAGTGTTACATGTACAAATAATTACATGTACAAATGATTCTGCGAGCTACTGTCGCAATTGTTTTCATCATCATTAAGAACGTCAACGAATGAATTTACTCGAACCCACGAGAACCCAACAAGCATGATCAACATCTGCAAGTGACGTCACTCCATTCATGAACTTGCTCGAACCTACCAGGTACCTCTCGGTAGAACATTCGCCAATGTGCGAGAAATGGGTGAATAGGTAGAGACCCTATATAAAGGCGAGCTGAATGAATGGGAAGAATCATTCATTCGACCGCGAGAAGAACTGCGATTGTGTGTGGCAAGCGATATTCTTCGAGTAGTAGAAAAGTGTGTTTCGTAATAGTGAAGTAATTTAGAAGACAATTGCGATAATAAATTTATGGACAAGTGTTAGATAATTTTAATAGTGACAATTAAAATTAGTGAAAGTGTTAACTGATTATTGTGCATTTTATTTAATTGAATAAACTCTTTTAACTTAAATTAAAAGACATTGCGTTTTCACTTTCCCGGAACGTTAAAATTATAGGCCGCGAACCAACAACACGCGAAAATATATATATATATATATATATATATATATATATATATATATATATATATATATATATATATATATATATATATATGATTTGATGCAAACCGTGACTATGCTATAGGTCGAAATTATCTTCTAATTTTTAACAACACTTTTAGAAAAGGTATATTGAGTGAATATCTCAGTTAAGTTCTTCAACCAGCTAAATCGGTCGGGGGAAACTAAGATGGCGGCCATTTTAAATGAAAATTAGTGATGTCTATTCTAAACAAATCATAGCTCCTATTTGGATGAAATTTGGTACAGAGGGTTATTGAAGTGAGCGATGAATTTCACAATAAAAAATCCAAAGTCGAACTGTTTGAAAGAAAATGGTGGCCGCTCAAACGTCGAAAAACGTGTCAACATAGGTTGTTGTAGTTGTGAACAAGTTTTTCAACCGATCCAATAGAAATTAGGTTCTTTGGTAAAGACTATAATCGAATGACATACACGGAAGTTATAACCGTTTGAAGTTTCTCCAATTACAACAACAATAACACATGATTTGGTATTTCATGGACTTTCCACCGAATCGGTCACTGCAGTTTTGTCTCGATCTTCTGGAAATTTTCCAATAAGTTCAATAACATTAAGATTTTTGTGAATTCACATTTTGAGTGATTTTTGTTGGTTCGCAACAAAATGGCGACCGTTTAAAATAGAAAAACAATGGATTTTCTTCTAAACGTGCACATTTCTTTGACATATTTCTTGACGTTCTTCATTGCTGGTGACTACATTTCTGAGAAGTTGGGTATAAAACCCTTCTGACATGAGGGTAGGTCTGTTAACCTAACTTGTTTTATAAAAATATGAGTTATACTTCCATTGAACTTTATATTTAAGCATTTTCTTTATTTATATAGTATGAGAAAGTATTAGCGGTGTTTATTGCTTATAGTCGATTTGATTGTTGGACTGTTTCCTTCTTATTTTGATTGTAGCAGCCGATAGCGTTTTTTTAGAAAAAAAAATTCATATTTCGATTGACTTGTTCTCCTTCAATTTGAATTCCAAGGACATCCAAACATTGGTTGAAAATGATGTGTAACGGATGGTGTTTGTCTCCCCAATGATTGAGTTGCAAGTCCTTTATTTCCTTCACACTCTCAAATGATAAAATGTGAGTTCTTGAACGATCACGAAATATTTGTGAGCTGGTTCACTAGTTTTACATTTCAACGGTCACAATTGTTTTGGTACATCCATTTTTAATTTCATCAGTAATAATATCCCACTTGAAAATATCTGGCAACTCTTGTTGGCTTGGTTTAATATCAAAAGGAGTTGATAAAATTCCTTTCTTCATTCCGTCGGAATTTTCAACCGTCCACTATTTAGAAACTTCATGCAGTATGCTAAGACGCGTAAAATTTCTGTTTTGGTTTTGAACTTATATAAACACTTCCGTCGTTTTAAATTAATCAGATTGCCAAATACAGCGACTATCCTGATCCATCTGGTAGCACATACACTTTTTTTTTCAATTTCATCCACTACGTATATTCACATAAACTTTTGACTTGGATTTTAAATTGTACTCTAATATGTTCGCGGTCAACACTAATATTCTGGTGTTAAAACGATCATTGAGATATAATTGAATGCCTTCTCTATTAAACACAGACCGCCGACGTTTATGCGAGTCCCTATCTTTCAAATTTGACTCACGTTTTTAAGCTAAACACTTTATAATAATTAGCATACTCTTCACTATTTACATATTCCACAATCAATCCGAAATCGTTTAAATGAAGGCTGTTTTCAACCGATCCGTTCTGCTCAAAACATGTGACATTTGATTTGTTTCTTCTGTAGCAATTTATTGCTCAGGACAATTGCTTTTGAGTTTTGTTCCCAACTCATCCACCCAAAAATGTCCAACTGTTTCCCTTAATGGTCCTTGTGTTAAAATGTACCTTCGATCGCTCTGTTCATTTTAACGAGGTTCGCATTGATGTAATAAACGTTTGCGCGATGGATAATTATTTTAGAATGATCATACGGGTTAACATCTCTGTAGCGATTAAATACAGATTTAGATTTCTATTTTGTGCACTCAGAAAACGTGATTTTATTTTTCTCTTTTTCTCTTTTCTCTGTTACATAACCAGTATACCCTTTGTATACTGGTATGAACTGGGAGTTCATTTAATGTGTATCCTATATACATCATCAAGGCTCCCGGGGAAAGAACACGCTGTATCACCGCTTACCTGCTACTCTGTCCATTTAAACCAAACCAATAGAAGACGAGTGTTAATTTTAGAGAATGAATTTTATTACACTATCTATTTTTTTAAACATTAATTACAATTGAATTTATTGATTACATTTCCACTTAATTGATTATTTTAAACTTTTACCTATCAACCAGCCTGAAGAGCAAATCAACTTGTCGTATTAATGGTTCGGGGTGGTCACACGGCGTGAAATGCCAAAGGACCGGTTGAGGATCGTGGCGCAAGCCAACACCTCACCCCTCACCATTTTGTTGATCACCGAACATTACTTCCGTCTGGAACTTAAATCCCGTATACTTTGAACGATGTAGATGAAAAATGGATAGCAGCACGCTCCCTTTTAGACTTGAATACATATTGACTCGTATAAGACTCCATAAATTGTTTATAATTGGTCGCGAAACGAGCTTTTGATCCAGTTTGCCGCTAAAATCACTGAGACAATGAGAACGTGAGTTTTCATTTACTGTGAACTTCTCTCCCCGCTTCACCTTATCAATTTGTAGATGCTGAGAGCCATTCTGCAGTATTACGATATTATCGAAGCCAGCTTGGGGAGATACGTTGCATAAGAGCGAGGAAAGCTTTTCACCCCCATATTCGCCGCAGCTCTTACTCGGCAGGCAAAAGCTTTCACATGATCGCTATTCCATTAGCTTGCTCATACATGCTTCTCGCTTGTGATTACTCGCTGCCATGTACGCGTCATCCATATGTTGAAGCTTCACAGCGGCCGCAACGTACATGGTTATCATAATGTTGTTTATCTGCCGTAATGTGCATTGGCGTCATTGGCTGACGCTTTTAGCGCTAAACGATATGCGGGAGTTCCACTCGCTCGTTCATAGCATGAAGCCTCCATTTGTTGGCGCTGAACGGTAGGCGAGGAGTTTCCCTCGCTCGTTCATAGCATCTCTTTGATTTCACAAGTCTATATCCATATTGCAAAACTGTTACATTCCCTTTTCGTCATATTCCTCTAGCACACCTTTATTCCAATTAGATCCCGTAATTAATGTTACGATTACGGCTTACAGTTTGACATTCTATCGCAATACTGGGTTTAGTTTCTCCACACTCATGTTCGCTTATATTCAAAATCAAAAAAAAACATGACGAACCCAAAACTATTTTCCCGGGAATGGCTATTAGTGTTCAGATAAAACAAAAAAAAATCACTCATTTTTGCGGAGTTCACTTTTTCCTTTGCACTACAAGAAAGCTTTACTGATTTCATCTCGAATGTAATAAGAAATCGCAACTACAAGCGGACAATTCGCCTTCAAGCGCTTCTTACGATGACGACCGCCTGAGTCAGGAGCAAATTGAAATCTTACCGCACGAAAACGTCACTCCCGTGCTCAACACAAATTAAATTTTTCTCACTGTGAGGCGACAGTTCAAATAACGTGGAATGGGGTGGGAAGAAAAGGTTACTAAGCAATTTTGCAATGACATGATTTAAACATGTCACGAAACGGCTTAAGGAATAATGAATATAGATACCGAAAACACAATACATCTGACCGATCGCAAACTGTTTGGTAAAAGCCAATTTTCTCGCGCCTTCTGCACAATTTTCCGCGATGACGAATGGCGAGTTGGATAAAAACGTTTTGTAACTAAAACAAAATATCCGTGGCAACTACAAGATAGAAGTGGTGACGGAAAAAAATATATAATTTTGCGTCACTGGACAGATGCCGCACACACGTATCTCGCTCAAGATTCGTCGTCTTGCCACGGAGGTTTCTTCACGACTGCCTCATCCATCAACTGTAGTTTGTATTGTGGGACAATGCAATTCTTTAGTATGTTGCATTACCAAGGAGCTGCTGTGTCGGAATTTTAATTGTAAATTTAAATTTTTATGTTTTTAAATTTATTATTAAGATTGGATCAACATTACGTTGGTTTTTCGAGCAGTTTGCCTAGGCGACTAGTCAATTACTACAAGGGACATGCTTTTGACACTTGATTCAATTCAATAAATGACTGAAGATAAGTATTTAAAATTTATATTCATAGATTAAATAAGTCTAACAGAACCATTCTAGGATTCGAAAAAAATTTCTGATGGCATGAACCGATGATTTGGATTATTCACCCAGTACTTGTTCAAAATATCAAATTCATAAAACGCTTGCAAAGTTTCATACATGAGCAAATAACAGCAGTGATTTTGTGCATGTCAAATAATTTTTCTGAATGCTCTGCTCATTAAACATTTTCTAGTAAATCACTTTTCCTTAAATTTTTATGAAAATACGAAGAACATAAAAGTGCCTTGGTCTATTTGAAATATGTGTTAACTGTCAACATGTTGTAATGAATCTTGCGACGCCGCTGGTGACCACTACTAACACACCTTGCCACCATGTGGCTTGGCATCTCATGTCGGTTGTGACGGTTGCACATCCCACGTCAATTTAGTCGTGGGATGTCAAAAGGAAATTTGACAGCCACATGGTGGCAGAGTGTGTGTTGTGAGTCGCGCGGCTGCTATCTACTCAACAATTGAGAAAATCGGCGAAATTAATTTAAACAGCCGATTTAGTTAAGCTCAGCATACCAGAAGCAGGAAGTGTGTGCGCGGATACCAAGGTATGATGTTCAGTTCGATCCAAATTATAATCAAATCTAAATAAATGCATCCAACACAGTCGCCATCGTTGCAAGCTGCATATCTTCAATTTCAATCACCTCCTAAGGCATCCGATCATCACTAAATGGACGAATATGGACCACTTTTCGCTGGATTGTTGGCCGCTTCGTCAGAGCTGCAGAGACAAAATCCATCAATAACGGATTACAGTTATCGTTGGAAACACTTGCGAAACCTGAAGGCTTAAAGACGGTTGATACTCACGTCTTGAGATTATTTACCGGTGTTTTATTGAATCGGATATCAGGGCTACGTAGAAGATATTCGATTGTACTTTGAATGAACAATTTGCCACCAAACTGTTGAGCATCACATCAAAATTAGATAGATTGTATGATGCATTAGCTATGGTCATCCAAGTAGTTCATACTCCTAGCATACATATCATTTTACTGACAGACCTCAAAGTGCTAGAGCAGTGTTATACATTTTTTCAAAATAGCATTAATAATGTTCCTGCCCGCTTTGGTGAGGGCTCAACTGTATATTTGGGAGTTGCCAGAAAATTCAACAAAAAAATTCATTGACATCATTTTAAATAACATTCATATATTTGTACATAAAAATTACATAAACTATGACGATATTAATCAATTATCTCTGGGTTTATGCTCCGTTGGAAAGTTTATAGCTCTCGTAGATGTTAAAACAACTGCCGACACTTGGAAGTGCATTCCAGAACTAAGTAACGAGTGTTGCACTTTCGTCAAAAACAATAATATTCCAATTCTATGGATTAGTTTCGCTGTTGATTTCTTGGCGATGAAATTTATCAGAGTATTTTGATAATTTTAGAAAACACAACAGATGATGATTTGCAATCTTATACCAAGATTGAAAGGATACTTAAAATCAATTCCTTCTACTTGAAAGCTGTAACGAAGTTCACTTCTGGCTTTACGCCTCAATTTTTCGATGGATATGAGTCATTTGTGAAACTTTGCGTTCTTTAAACGAGTTTGCCAGAAAACGTCATAAACTCAAAAGAAGGACAAAACTTCAAGCAGTACCTGACAGTAGGGATGAATGCTCTTCTCACTGAAATATTCAAAAGTACTGGCTTTGGAAATGCCCTCTGTAAATTCGAAATAGTGGATTCTCAGATATTCCATGCATTTCACTGACTTTCAATGGAAGTTTTAGAACAAATAATTATATCACCTGAATTATCAGTTGCCGAAGTATATTTTCACAGCAAGAAAGTTAAAATTGTCAGCAAACTTTTGAAAGAAATCGGGCTTTTACGAATTCGCTTCAATAAGACCAACACACTTCACTTCTATCCTCATTTTAATTCAGAGGTAATCAGTACGTATACGCGAAATAAAAAGCATATAAATATTAAATATTGTACACTAAAACAACTTACTAAATGAAAGAACGCGATAACTTTTAAAATCCAGTCAATTATAAGACAACCCTATTTCCTTACTTAATTATTAGATAAAATTATTAAAATAAAGTATTAGGGATATTTATGTATATAGAAAGGATATAAATAACTATAAGCAATTTATCAATCCTATCCTACTTAAATTAAGGTATATTTGTTAATCCGAATTATTTGTTTTATGTATTCTCATGATGTGTTAAAATTAACAAACGCCATTGATTCAAGCAAGCCTACTTTAATCAACACGGAATTGAAAATTGAAAAGAATAAACTTCCCATTGATGAGTTACCTACTTTACACAACATTAACTTTGGCTTTTGGATAAATTTGACTCAACAAGTAAATAAGACAGAAACAATTCATGTCAGCTGGGAAAATTTTAGTTACTTGTTAGAGTTATTTATTTTCCTATACAAACAATTAATATCTAAACATAAAACTTATTAATCGCATTGAAAACGCGCAAATGATTGTTTTATTTTTTTTATTGCGAAATTTTTGTAAATTCGGATTCGGGAGTATCTAAAGGTTATAAAAATCACAAACTTTGTGTAAGGTACTTAACCTTTTTTTTCTTCTTAGAACGATAGTGTTAAATTATATGGGAAAATTAAAAGCAATCGATTAAGAAGAAATTAAAACATAACAAAGAACAATTATACAAGTAGAGGTCTAATGTTTTTTGAAAAACAAAAGAGATTAACAATAAAAAGAATGGCTAAAACATTAAAACACTACATTCCTTTCCAGTGGTTCTTATTTTCAGCGGGAAATGAGGTGCAGGGTAGGTATGCCGTCGCGAGGGTAGGGTTTGAGAAAATCCGCTGAGGTCGGTTTCGCGTCGCGGTACGCGGTACCTTTGTTGTTTTGCCTTTTTATTAACGTAGCTTTCGTCGGGTTGAGTTAATAGTACAGTAAATATAGCACGAAAAAATAGGTTTGGTCTAAGAAATGACCTACTGGGATTTGACTTGATAAATCGATAGGGGAGCATAAAAAAACTTAACTTCAGATTTCCGAAGTGATCCCCCCCCCCCCCCCTGCTTTTGAGAAAATCCAAAAACATTTTGAAACGCGTTTTTCTCGGAATCTATGGGTTTTAGAGAAAAGTTTATGTAACAAAAAATGTTCAAGGCACTGTTATCTACATTTTATCTCATTGGAGCAAAGTCGTCCGACTTAAAATACAAAAAGTAGGTGGCGCTAAAGTATCAAAAAAGTGGTTTTTTGGCATTTTCAATAATATCAAAAAAGTGGTTTTTTGGCATTTTCAATAAAAAAAAATTATTTTTTTATGATAATGTAAATGGGAAAGTTGTTCGTCATAAAATTATCTACAATTTTTGCTTAAACAATTTTTTTGTAAAACTTACCGTTAACGAGCTGGAGCTTGCCAAAGTGTAAAAGTCGTACATTTGTGTGCCGCGTCGATGCGTGTATTCCATTCATTTTATCGAAACATTATTTTTCGATTAATAGACCGTAATGTTTACTTAATATTCTCATTTTTAACAATAATTTTGATAAACAATTAATAATAGTAACCTTTAGTACTGCTTGTTGTAAAGGGGTTTAGGCAGATGCTAGAAACCGGTCCTTTGTCCAAACTATGCCGACCGGGCCGGCGAAAGTGAAAGGAACCGTTAACTATGCTGCACTGCATCTTTTCGCCTACAGCTCGTTAACGGTAAGTTTTACAAAAACTTGTTTAAATGAAAATTGTAGATAATTTTATGACAAACAACTTTCCCATTTACATTATCATAAAAAAATAATTTTTTTTTATTGAAAATGCCAAAAAACCACTTTTTTGATATTTTAGCGCCACCTACTTTTTGTATTCCAAGTCGGACGACTTTGCTCCAATGAGATAAAATGTAGGTAACAGTGTCCTGAACATTTTTTGTTCAATAAACTTTTCTCTAAAACCCATAGATTCAGAGAAAAACGCGTTTCAAAGTGTTTTTGTATTTTCTCAAAAGTAGGGGGGGGGGGGGATCACTTCAGAAACCTGAAGTTAAGTTTTTTTATGCTCCCCTATCGATTTATCAAGTCGAATCCCAGTATGTCATTTCTTAGACCGTAAATGCTATATTTACTGTACTATAACGTAGTATATTTTTCGGTACCGCATGGGAAATTCGGGAACGCGAAGTAAAAACCAGATTTTTGTCCTTGACTGAGTAAATGAAGAAATACGGAGTAACGTAAAGTAGGTTTCCTCTCCGTATGGTTTTGTTTTTGTGACGCGTTTGAAAACGGGCATGTTTTGGTGGCTGAAGATTGTAGATGAGCGTAATCCATTCGGAGACCCGTGACCGAAATCCTCTCCGATCTAGCTGGCCGACAAGCAGCCACCGGGTGAATGGATTACGGTGCACGGATTGGTTGACCGGTGAGTACCGTCCGTTGGCACTACTCAGACTTAACGTCTAGAACCGATGAGAGGTCGGTTCCTCGTTCACACGTGGACGTATACTTAAATAATCATTACAATGTGTTATTGTTTTTGTAATTCCATACAATTGAAATGGCGATAACTCACTTAGGTATGATTTGATTTCCATGAAATTTTGTTGACTTAAGAGTCTTATACCAACCTACATAAATGTAAGCCCTTAAGAACTTTAAGGGCACAGTTTCGATTTTCGAGGAAAAATGTAAAATTTAAAAATCATACCATTATTAAATTAAGACCTACATTGGTGATCTTTTCGAAATTTTGGCTCAAAGTTATCCAATCGTATAGGGAGGGGACACAAATATTGTTCTTGCAAACGTGACTTTCTTTCAGATTCTGAAAGTGCTAAAACCTCTGATTTTATACCCTACTCGACTACATTTGATGAAAAAATTTGTAAAGCGCCACTTCGTTATGAAAGGAAAGCCCTAAAAAAAAATTTTGATATATTTGATAAGACCTAAACTTTTGAGAAATCACCACTTCTGACCTTTTCACAAAGTGTGAGCTTTATAGCTTCTATGGTTTCGGAAGACATTTCTTATGACGCACAGATAGCCGAACAGATGAACGGATGAACCATCGGATCGATGGACAGACGAACGAACAGATGAACAGATGGGCCGGGTAACTAGAAGTTTTTTTTTTTAATTTTCTTTCACAAAGCCCTAAAAATTATAGAGCAAGTACCAATAACAAATAACTTAGGGGCTTAAATTCGATGAACTTTGCTTATAATAGTAGGATTCAACATTTTTGTCAGCGAAATTGTATCAGTATCATTAAATTATATTGTCGCGTGTTATGGTTTGCTGCAAATAACTTTAATGTTCCGGGAAAGTGAAAACGCACTGTCTTTTAAATTAAGTTAGAAGAGTTTTTTTTTACTGAAAATACACAATCATTAGTTAAAAAATTTCACTATTTTTCTTTTCAATTTGTCAATAAATTTTTAATTCAACTGTCTATACCACTTCACTATTAGTCAATATCGCTTTTACTTCGCGCTCCACTATATCGCAGTTTTACTATCGCGGTTTTACTATCGCAGTTTTACAATCGCGGTTGTAACAATTCCCCCATTCATTCAGCTTGCCTTTATGTAGGGTCTCTAGTCATTCAATCCACTTCTCGTACGTTGGCGAACTACCTGGAATATTCGAGCAAAACTGAATGGCGCAGTAACGTCACTTTCAGATGTTGATCATGTTTGGTGGGTTTTCGAGTACATTCGTTTGTTGACCATGATGTTCTTAACGGTTGTGAAAACAATTGCGACAGTAGCTCACAGAATTATTTGTACATGTAACACTGCCCCCACCCCCACCGATGTGTTGCCAGTTTTAGTCAAGTCTCCCTGAATGTAATATGGGGCAAGACGATCCAGGTGCACGATTTTCATTTTAGCTCTCGGCTTACGGTGTTCCTGTATGCGATATACGACGTCGTTGATTTGCTTTTTAACCCAGTATGGTCCCTCCCAATTATGCTTCAACTTTGGAGACCTACCCTTCCGCCCTTGTGGGTTATATAGCCACACCAAGTTGTCTTTCTGGAATCCAGTAGAATTTGCGTTTAGATCATACCTGGGGCTTGGCCCGTCGATGCATGTTCAGCAGCTCTGTACGCTATCAAAAATAGTGGGATGTGTCGGTCCCAGCCCCTTTGGTTCTCGTCAACCATCTTGGCCAGGTGTTTATTGAGCGTGCCGTTGAAACGTTCGACCATTCCATCGGATCGGGGATGCAGTGGTATTGTCCTCGTTTTCCGTATTCCCAGCAGCTTGCACATTCCGCTTAAAACAGCGACTCAAAGTTTCGGCCTTGATCCGAACGTAGGTCGCAAGGTACGCCCTACCTACTGAACCAATTTAACACTAGCTGTCTTGCTGCTGTAGTTGCTTCCTGGTTGGAAATGAGAAGACCTCGGGCCACTTGCTGAAATAATCGGCCACAACCAGCATGTACCAATTACCCCATTCAGATTCAGGAAAGGGTCCTGCAATCCTCTCAAACGGTACACCCACGTTATAGGTTTGCATTTGTCCTCTCAGTCGTTGCTTTGGCCCTTTGACGGAAGTGCAAATTGTGCATCTGCGACACTAGTCCTCTAAGTCTTCTCGAGCGTGAAGCCAGTAGAGCCATTCCCGCAATTTTGCTAAGGTCTTGTTAACACCAAGATGGCCTCCCGAGGATCCTTCGTGCATCTCCTTAACCACATCGTGGGTTCGGCTTTTGGGAAGTATAGTTTGCTTCCTATAGGAGCTGCCATCCACCGTTTACTATTTCCGATTGAGTACATCACCCTCCATCTGAAGGGAGTTTTATTGTGCCAATAATTTTTCGGGGTGGGGCCATGCATTGAAACGTCGTTCAACTCCAGTCGCCCTGTTGTCTATTTCCATGTGAGCAATGGTCCGATGTCTTCATCGGCAAACTGGACATTTCGAATCTCCTCCAATGACCAACCTTCATCGAATTCGGCCGTTATCACTTGCAGATCAACGATTAGCTCCTTTTTATCAATCCGCCGGCAATGCTTGCAGTTAGCTGGACATGGACGACGTTGTTCCGATGAACAATTTCGTTGTCATATGACTGCAATATTTCGATGCATCTCGCAAGTTGTCCCTCGGGATTTTCGAAGTTAACCCATCTCAGCGATGCATGGCCCGTTTGAAGAAGAAATTTCTGGCCATATAGGTACTTGTGGAACTGCTTCTCGGCCTCTATAGTAGCCAATAGCTCCTTCCTGGTCATGTAGTAGTTCCTCTCACTTTTTGAGAGAACTCGACTGTAATACGAGAGGACTCTTTCTTCGCCATCAATCTGCTGGAAGAACACAGCTCCAATACCGCCGTTGCTCGCATCGGTGTCAACTGCAAACATTTTGCCAGGTTTTGGATATGCCAGCACAGGTGATTCGCACAGCTTCTCCTTCAAGCTCTCAAAGGCTGCTTTGCATTGTTCGTTCCAGACATACGGACGATTTTTCTCGGTTAGCTGATGGAGACGCTATTTTGGCGAAGTCTTAGACGAATCTTCGATAGTACGCTGCCAGACCCAGGAAACTTCTTAGTTGGCGCTTGTTAATTGGTGTTGGCCAGCTTTTCATGGCTTCCATTTTCCCAGGGTCTTTTTTGACTCCTTCTGCTGATACAACGTGTCCCAGGTATTTCACTTCAGCTGCAAAAAGAGTACACTTGTCGGGACTAAGTTTCAAATTCACCAGTCGCAATCGGGAGAAAACCTCTTCTAAGCACTGCACATGCTCTTTGAACATTCTCCCGACAGCAATGATGTTATCTAGGTACGCCAAGCAGGTCTTCCAGGTTAGACCGCGTAGCATGTATGCCATCAGGCGTTCGAAAGTAGCTGGAGCATTGCAAAGCCCAAATGGCATCACCACAAATCACCACAGTCCGGTTAACCGGAAAATGCGGTCTTCTCTCGGTCCATTTCTACCTGCCAGTAGCCACTCTTGAGATCAACTGTAGAAAACCATTTTGCGTCGGCTAAAGTGTCCATGATGTAGACGATGCGTGGAAGGCGGATAGCTATATTCTTGACATAAAAATGAGTACTACCATCCTTTTCCTTTCCTAGAACTACAGGCGCGGCCCATGGACTGACAGAAGCTTGGATAACACCTTGTTTTTCTATGTCCGAGATCAGTGCGCTCACTCTCCTTGTTTGGCTATAGGACAACGTCTCGGTGCTTGTCGAATCGGCTTGGCTCCCTGTGTATCTATGACGTGAGTTACCATACTCGTTCGGCCTTAGTCATCCGGGCTTGTTGATAAGATGTCACTGTACTTGGTGACCAGAACAGAGGCTCGCTTGAATACCTGCACTGGCAATTTGACCTGCTTCAATGTTGCGGACGTGGATTCCCGGGCTTTGTCTGTGTCTTCCATCCTTTTCCAATGATGGTCGTAAGTGGCTTCCAAAGCGGTGATGGTGGAAACAGGCTGGCAGCTGCCGATGACTTCTCCCGCTTTGATGCTCGTGGTTGAGTCTGCGGTGTTAAGGACTCTAACTGGCACGTTTCCGTTTCTTATAGATCTTACAAGGCTTCGTTCTACAATCAAACTGTGCAATGCGGACGTCTTCGTCGGCTCTATCAAATAAGTTCGGTGTTCTCCAGAATCACCATCAAGCTTGGCCCATACAATGCTCTCGGAAGAATTTTGTCCTTCAGTGTCGGCACATACTACCACATTCATCTTGGGAATTTGGACGCTGGGATCCTCCATCAGTACTTCCACATTCTGCCATTTAAATACCAATTTGCCTGAATCTGGTTGCGAATATTATGGATGACTGCATTCTCGGAATAGATTTTCTGCGACCACATGGAATGGTCACAAAAAATCCATTCCGAGGATTGTGTCATCTATAATATTCGCGACCAGAAAATTATGTCGGAACGCAAGGTCTCCCAACTGTCTCTGAACGTTGGCCTCTCCATGGACAGGTGCAGTTTCCCCTGTTGCTGTCCGTAGTGAGAAAGTTCTGCCCTTTTGAAGTAGTTGTTGCCTCACATGGTCTGGTCGGATGATCGATCGGGTTGCACCAGTGTCCATTGTTATGGTGCAATGTTCTCCGTCAATTTGACCTGGAAGGCATAAGCCCGCTTCTCCATGATGTAGTCTTGACATGGTGATGGTGGTGCTGGGGACGTCGGTCCTCCTAGCCAACCTCTGCCCCACGAAATTGGCTCTTACATGTTTCCCGGCCTTTCAGTTTGAAGGGCTTCCATTTTGGGCTCCTGACTCTCACAACTGCACACCCTGGACAATAAGTTGGTTTTCTCGCTTCTTGCAGTCTCTTTGCAGGTGCCCCTTCTCTCCGCGATTCCAGCATCTAGGGGCACCATTTACCTGTGGGTTTTGCTCAATTTCCACGCGCTCACACCTGCACTCGTCTATCACTACCTCGCGATCCCGGGCAAGGGTATGACTGACATTTTTCACTGCCTCAAAGTTCAGACTATAAGCCACTGTGTCCTTAATTGTTTGCTTTTGAGCTAAACGCACGGCTTGTTGCAATTCCTAGTCTTTTAATGCACCGACGAATGCTTCTGTTGCTGCTTCGTCTCGATGTTCTGGGTCGTAAGCTGGGTGAGCCTCAAGTGCCAGTCGCTCAATGTCTTGTGCTAGGTGCTGTCAGGTTTTGCAAGACTTCTGCATCCGATACCGTAGCTGTGATCGATAAATCTGCTTCAGATGATCATCTCCATAACGCATGTCGAGCGCATTCATTATAGCATCCGGGTTTGAGTGCAACTCAACGGGGATCATCTGCAAACGCTTGGTAGCTGGGCCTCTCAGAGTAAGAATTAATGCTTTTGCTCGTTTTTGCTAATTCCAGTGATTTGCCCCAGCGGCTGCTACAAACTGAGTTTTGTGAATAATCCAGACCGTTTGCCCGTCGAATATTGGTGCTTGCACATTTCTGGATGTGCTTTGCGCTGCGGTTATAAGCGGGGCTGGTGAGGTGGTTCCTACTGCCTTTGCTGGTTCCTATTCCTTTTTCATGTTTTCTATCTCATAGTTGATTCTCTCTTCGACCTGGCGGACCTTTTTCTCGACCTGGTAAACCTTTTCCTCGACCTGGTCAACCTTTTTCTCGAAGCCTTTAATTTGTTTGTTCAGACTACCGATCTCCGCTTTTATTTCGGTTGACTGTTTCTCCAGCTTCTGTGAGATGTCTGCCTTGATTTCGAATGCTTGTTGGTCCAGCTTCACAGTTAAGCTCGAGGACTATTGTCGCTGCTCTTGCCGCATCAGCATCAACATTTGCATCAGCGCATTTTTTGGCTCTTTTGATTTTGGTGTTTCTACTTCACCTTCTGCGCCTTTTTCCGCATCTGAGGGCTCACGCGAATCCAGATTTACACCTTTCGACTCGATTGCGTCACGCAAGCGTGCAATTAGTATGGCCTTTGTACCTTGTGTGGCCAGATTTCGCTGTTCCAACTCCTCATTAGGCTTCGATATGGTCAATTCATTAATTTGTAGATGTTAGCTTCGTGGCATTTTTATTGTTTTGGGAATCTTCCCACCAGTATGCACGTTAAATTTTACTTTTGTGCACTATAAAAATGTTCAACTTTTCACTTTCAAATTTTTTTGCTCACTTTTTGACACCACTGTCGCGTGTTATGATTCGCTGCCAATAATTTTAATGTTCCGGGAAAATGAAAACGCACTGTCTTTTAAATTAAGTTAAAAGAGTTTGTTGACTAAAAATGCACAATCATCAATTTAACAATTTCACTGTTTTACTTTTCACTTAGTCTATAAATTTTTAATTCAACTGTCTATATCACTCCACTATTTGTCAATATCGCCTTCACTTCGCGCTCCAGTATATTGCAGGTTTACCATCGTGTTTTACTATCGCAGTTTTACTATCGCGGTTGTAAAAATCCCCCCATTCATTCAGCTCGCCTTTATAAAGCGGAATATTCGAGCAATACTGAATGGCGCAGTGACGTCACTTTCAGATGTTGATCATGCTTGGTGGGTTTTCGAGTACATTCGCTTGTTGATCATGATGTTCTTAATTGTTGTGAAAACGATTGCAGAATTGTTTGTACATGTGCAATGCAGAATTGTTTGTACATGTAACAATTTGAAATCAGCCATTCGAGTAGTTCTTCAAAAAATAATTTTATTTTATAAGTTTCAGTAAAATTTACCGACGTTATAGCCATTTGAATTTCCTCCGATTACAGAAATCATATACGATTTTTCTACGACATAGACTTCAAATCAAACCAGGCACTACACTTCTGATTGAATTTTCACTAAATTTTCAGATCCGATGAAAACAAAAATACATTTAAGATTCAGATCAGTCAATGGTTTTAGCAATATTGGAACAAAATGTTGTCTGGTTAAAATTGAATTCTTTTAAAGCAAGAATATATGTCATGTGATAAATGTTTTTCTTGAATTAAATTATTCTATTCATCCACATATTGTTGGTTAAGTAGAAAATCTTTTTAACATGAGCATAGCTCTGTCTGTTTTTCGACTGCATCTGGTATAATAAATTCGTGATGTCTGTTAAAAATAAAAGTTTCACTAGAGTTGATTTGCCCAGACCGGATCCGCCCACCGCTATCAGCGCAAATATGAGGCATACCTTTTTCCTGTTTTTAGGGTTTTGTAAAATAATTTTACAAAACCCTACTAGTTTTTCGACCAGTCTGTCCGTCTGTCCGTCCGTCCGTGTGTCACAGCACTTTTTCTCGGAAACTACTTAAGCTAAAAACATCAAATTTTGTGTGTCGGTGTAAAGTGATGATCTCTTTAAAGTTCAACTACAAAAAAAATGTTATCTGGTATTTAAGGGGGGTCTCCCCAGATAGAAGAATGACCCCCCGAAAATAAAATTTCATTGAAGGTAGCCGATATGGGTATCAATGAAAGGTCTTGATGAGAACTTTTCAAAACAGGTCTTAGTTTGGCAAAATTTGCTTCGAGGGGTGCACAGGGAGGGGAAATACACGAAAAATTTGTGCCCCCCCTCGCGATTGGATACCTGTGATCCGAAAAATCTAAAAAAAATCAGGAATGTAGGCCTTGGTGAGTACAACAACAACAAATACGTTAGAAGTCGCAATTCACTCAACTTTGTTAGTAATAGTATGATTTATCGATTTTATGTTTTCTTGAATAAAATCTTAACGGTACGCTTAAATTCAATAAAATTCAGTACATAGATGTTTATTTATAAGATGGATCTATCCTGAAAGTTTCATAAAGCGAAGTTATAGCGGTTTGAATTTTCCTGTATTACTATGGAACAATATGCGCTGCATGTATTACTATGGCAACATATGGCTATGGAACAACATGCGCTTTTTACCGACTCAGACACTGCAGTTTTGCTAGGATTTGCATAAAAATTTCAGGAATGATTTCAGGAATGATAAGTGAAAATCGGTTCAGCTAGTGGTATCAGTAATCGTAAAACAAAATAGTGGCTGTTTTAAATGCGAAGATTGAATAATTTGGAGTTATTTTTTCCCAACTTCAACGTTTAAGGTGCATGCTTTGAACACTTGATTCAATTTAATGAATGACTGAAGATGAGTACCTACAATTAATGCTCATAAGTGAAACAAGTCAAGAAGTTGGGAGAGAGCTCCTAGCAAAAGGGTTTCATAACCATTCTAGGATTCGATAAAAATTGGCCATTAATCAATGATAACAGTACAGGAGAGTGGCCCTTGAAAAAAAATTCATCAAACGTAGTCGATATGAGTATGAAATAAAAGTTTTCATGGGAGCTTTTCAAAACAGTTGTTAAACTGTCAGTTTTTGTTTCAGTGGGGGGAAAAATGTGTTTCCTCCGTCGCGGATGGACATCTGAAATAATTATCAAGGGAGATATTCATGAGTATATCATACCAAAAACCTCAGAAGTCGAAATTCGTTCAACTTTGTTAATAATAGTATGGTCTTCGTCTTTCATATTTTCTCCAATAAAATCGTCTTTGACATGTTTCTTGATTTGATTCGATCTGGTGACTGCATTTTGTAAATTGAATACAAAACCCTTCTGACATGAGCGTAGGTCTGTTTACCCAACTTGTTTTCCACTCAACTTTGTTTACACACTTTTCAAGCGCTAACCGAGGAAATACCCGAAATAGTTATTAAAGATTTCAAGGTGGATAAAGTACAGTCAAGAAAATTATTCAATCAGCGATTTCTTGAATACAATGAAAAGGAACTCAAAATGACGGCTCTCATGCTTAGTCAGGCTGAATCATTGATTCGAATGTTAAGTATCCTTTTTCGCTGATATTTTGTGTTTGCTTAGAAGCGAAGGATATAAAATTCAGAAACACATTGACCTTGGCGTGGAGCAACACTAATCAAAACGCACAGCCAAAGACATATAAAGTAATGGACGCGAAATGAGCTTATTTTCATCCATACGTGAGTGAAGTACTTTTACTACATACAAACCTTCCTCTCGCATGCGAATTGAAACCCCCCATACCTTTCACGCCACTAGAATATCCACACACTCGAGTGGCTCTCTAGTTGCTCTCACGAAAATCCCACTACTCTTACACCTTAACTCCCGAATCATCAACAAAATATCAACCATATGATTGAAACATATGATTTGTGAAAATTCAACATTAATGGGAAACGTCTAATCAAGTTGAATTTGAAATTATACACAAAACAATTTTTTTAAGATAAAACGTGTTGAATCTAGTGCAAAAGCGTTGCAAATGTGATAATTATTCAAACTGAAAAGTTTGTTGCGGATCGCGAGTGTTTTTGTGTCGAAAAATGAAAATACAAAATACAAAAAGTCCTTGCTCAGTGAGGCAAGGCTTCAGTTTTTCTGTTCGAGGAAGCCTAAAATGTTTTATTAAGCTGTGAAGGTGAGTGTAAAATTAACTCACTGCTTCCTCACACTCGATGTTAGCAAAGAATATCTACCAATCATAGGAAAGGGTTTCATAGTTTGGTTTAAAGGAGGCAAATTTAAGAATAGGAGCTATGTTACAATTTTTCTTAGGAACCACACAAACGTTATGGGATAAAGTTGGATGAAGACTTCAAGTGAGACTAGAGGATCTACAGCCCGGCAAATAGTTAAAAAGTTAAATAGGAGGTTGGAAAGCATCCGCTTAAGCAGCTGACTATTGAGATTAGGAGTATTTTTGAATTGAGAAAGTGAACAGAACGAAAGGAATGAGGAGATGCATAAGGAAGGAGCATCACTTAATAGTGCAGAAAAAGGAAGGTCTCTCAACCATTGTACTGAACATAGGTTTAAAAAGCCACATATTCATATTGAAGAGTGTGGATGCCGCAAGAAAATATAT
This sequence comes from Odontomyia ornata, assembly GCA_963969285.1. NCBI lineage: Eukaryota > Metazoa > Arthropoda > Insecta > Diptera > Stratiomyidae > Odontomyia > Odontomyia ornata. The sequence continues at coordinate 104,310,872 of OZ017742.1, read as the reverse complement.
GAGGAAAACTCATCAAATTATGTCTCATACAGCATTAAAGGAGAATTGCTAGGTGTATACATAGAAGATATTAATAGAGAGGCATTGCGAAGAAGATCTTAATTATAACACAATTTACAACACGAGAAAAGCAGAAACCAATATAAAGAAAGCTTTGTATATTATTTCTAACACCAATAAAGGCTCCACCACCATCGATCACAGCGAAAAATATTCTAATCAAGTAAAATTTCGGCGTCTAGTATAGATTTACGAAGCAAAATTTCAGTTAGACAAATAATGAGTTGTCGCTATGCAGTAATGATAAAAAGAGCTTATCAAGCTTGGTCCTTAACCCATTCGAGACGGCTCATATATTTGGAAGGTCTCCCCAGGAGCGGAAATTTGTTTTTGCTGAATTTAAACAATTGTTGCCTAAAAAACATACCTGTACTAATGATCCGTCGATCCATTTCATATTTCACAAAATGACAACAATGCACATCATGTGTGCAGGCCGCTCCTTGCAATAAAATTATTTAGAAGAGCGGATTGCACACTATGTGTGCAAGAACTACGAAAATGAAAAAAACTTGTATACGATGAAAAATTATTTATTATAGAGTAAAAAAATAACATAGATTTCTTTTTTCACGCTCCGAAATTATGGAAACAAGGTTTGCCATACAAAAAAACATCTGATGAACAAGTCGTAAAACATTTAGAAATTCAAGGAAGGACGATCCGCAGATTACATACATATAAAATTCAAAACAAATGAAGGGAGAAATGGAATGAAAATTAATTCTAGGAAAAATTTCCCTCCGAGCAATATAGATGTTTGAAATTGATGACCTAATTAGAACATGGGTGAAGATAAGCTGAGAGTAAAAAACTAGTAAGATAGTAATAAAACAATTTTTGAAGATAGTCCTTAGTTTTGTTGAGCATGATGGTATCGTTTGAAGCATTCACCCAAACACAGCCCAGGATTTCCGACACAGGCAGGACAGGAATAATTAGTGCGTCGATATTTACCTGCTTGGGAACACATGCGACAAATCTTTCGTTTCACTTTTCTGTTTTTATCCCTAGGCAGGACTTCAGGTAGATGATCCAATGATACTGGTGTCGTAAGCTGCTGATCTTGAGGATTTTCAACCAGATTTTCCAATATCTCCAGGCGATAATGATAAAAGTTGTATTTTTTTGTTGATACGGCATAAGTTTTAAACAGGTTGAACGAGTTCAAAAGCAAAGTTTCTACCAAATGAATCCATAGTTTGACGTACCATTTGAAGGTTCTCCTTGTGCAAGAATAATATGATAGCATTTGGTCTTTACGATCGATTCCATTGATGTGCTCGTAGTAGTGATGCAGGGCAGCAGGCTTTAGAACTTTAAACTTTCTTTTATTTTCGTATTCAGTCAAAGTCGCTCGATATTCACTTGAAATAAATAAAACGTCTCTTTTGTCTCTAAACTTGCCGATAAGAATATTGTTTTTAAACCGTGATATTAAATCGTTTTTTGAAAGTTTTGCATTGACCACCTCAAAATTGTTTCCTTTTCTAGTTCTTCTCAGAGTCATAGTACAATAAGTTCTATACTCAAGCAATTTCCGCACTAGTTCATAGCTTGTATAATAATTGTCCATGAACACTGAATGTCCTTGATGCAAAAAATCTTTCATCAAATGAAAAACAACTTTATCCACATGTGCTTTTCCACTAATTTCATCGCCACTCCCGGTGTAAACTTTTATTCGCAACACTGTTCCCGAACTTTCACATAATATGTATAACTTTACACCGTGCTTGTTCTTTTTTCCTGCAATATACTGCTTGAAAACTATACGTCCTCTCCAAAGAACTAAGGATTCGTCCAATGACAATTCTTTATGCGGGTAATAGACTTCTTTCATTTTATCATTAAAATAGTTGATGACAGGAATTATTTTTTTAAGGCGATGATCACTTTCAGTATCTGATGAAAAATAAAGCGATCTCAATATATTCTGGAATCTTTCTCTACTCATATGCCGCGAAAAGCACTCAAATCCAAAGTGCTTGCTTTAATTCCAGTAGTTATCAATTCTCGGGCAGCTTATGGTGCCTGTATGTAATAACAAGCTCAAAAACACCTTAAACTCCGCAATTGTTAGTTCCTTCCATTTCCTTCCTAGAACTATTTCGCCATACTTATTTGTCTCCTTCACTATCAGATTAAAAAAATTGTCATCAAACAAAAGTTTGAAAAAATCGTACGGTTGTCCTCCATTGGACTTTTGTAAACCTGGAGCACCCACAAACGGAATTTGTTGAAATTCACCGCAAATAGTCCAATTCTCAGTATCTAAATTTGATTCACCTTCAACGTCTTCAATATCACTTTCACTCTCTTCGGAATATTCACTACCCGTATCATCGACAATTTCAACGAAAGAATCATCAATATCCATGTTTGTTTCTTCATCACTATCACTATCATTGATTACGAAATTTTGGTTTTTCTTTCTATTTAGCGGAAAAAATAAATTGTCACCATCACTATCACTGCTTAAATTCTGCAGTCCTGATGGTCCTGCCTCTGAGTCACTCATTTCATAAGGTAAATTGAAACGGAAACCAAAATTTACTATAATACACGTCTAAGATTCTTTTAAGATCACCCCGGTTTTGTTGCGACAATTACTTTTTCAGTAATGACTGATAATTGAAATAAAGTATGTGTGTGCGGTGTGCAGTCCGTCATTTTGGCTCGGAAATCCATTGCACACACGGTGTGCAGTCCGTCTCGAATGGGTTAAACCTCTTACATTTTTATAAAATATAAAATGCTAGAAGCTACGGTAGGGACGTTAAATTTAGTTTGCAGCTTGTCGTCTTCTAGGTTCACGAAACGACTTTTTCATTTTTGCAATAAACGGTCTAAAGAAAACTCCAGGTGGCCAGTCAACTGGATTCAGAAGAGTATCGCTATCTACATGGACCGTCAGCTTGAAAGAAGCAGTCACTCTGCCCTCTAAGTTATCTTTGGTGACTTTGCAGCAACTAATGACTTTAAAGGCCGGACCAAATTTGTTGATAACAAAGTTCCTTAAATGTTCTGCGGAAGTGTGATAGCTAAAGCGTGATATGAAGATCTCTAAAGGAGAGACCACTTCGGCAAGAGACGGAATTACATCTTCCGATGTAAGAGGAGCTTCGGTTGTTGAATCACCAGACGATACTGAATGAAGTGACGAATATTTTTTTTTTGGGATGAGCTTTTTGGTTAATTGATTAAAGTCCTGGTGAAGTCAGGTGTGTTACAGATATAGTCAGATGTGTTACAGCTGATTCAACACAAGGTTTTTTTGAAATATCAAAAGCAGCACAGGTCTGAGATGAACCTGATGAGCCAACTGCACGATGAGGTGTTTTAGAAGCCAGTAGTCTTAATTGAGGATTTACTTCTGGTGACAATATGGGGCTCATCAAGCATATTTGAGCCATTGTTAACATCAGACTGTGGTGTAGATGTTGACAATTTTGTCCTGTTGTTAATGTCATTGAAACTCACTGAGCCTAAAGTTTTGAGAGACGCATCCTCCGCAAATTTCAAAAGCATATCGACCTCTAAGCAAGCACTTGAGCATTTTACCGGGAGTGCGTTTAGCTCAGACGAAAGAGATTTCATAGTTTTTGAAGCTATTTAAAGACTAGATGCGAACTTGGAGAGAGAATAACGTCTACAAGAGTCGCAGACCAATGAACTTCATTACCCGTTTTGTTAATTAAGTCAGCAGCTGTGCCTTCAAGGTTTAGACAAGCCGAATGAAAAGAAAGTTCGTAAAACCCAAAATAGAGGATCACCTTGTTTATCTTTAATTTGGGCACTAATTTTACGACTAGCCATATCATTATTTGTAACATAACTCACTAGAGACGTTGTTGGTCAAGCAAATCTTATCCCATATGGAAGTGACCAAGTGTTAGCAGGGAAAATGTCAAGGTTGTTCTATCGTTGTGATGAAAATGTCAGCTCTAATTGATGAATCCCTTAAACTTTTTATAATCCAGTGTGGAATATTTAAGGATCTTCAAAGCCTCCCAGACGCCAAAGATTCAAGGGAACCGGCTGACAACGATTATAAATATGAAGAGTAGAAATACTAAAATCTAAGCTCATACAATGACCACAATGGTAGTCACATTGGCTATCAAAAACAAAATACTGCTCAAATCGTGCCTCAATCAGGAAATTTACACCCCAATGCACAAAAACCTAGCAACAAATCTTATCCACCAAGTGATAAACTCCTCAAAAAATACGCAAATTGGATAGTTGTGTGAAAGTGCGATTCCCGTTCGAATACGTCCGGTTCTGAAAAAATAAATGTAACTTAACACCACTAGCTCCAACTTTCCCATATTCATCTCGTCACCTGATGCCCCAATAGTTCTGTTCAGCAACAAATTCAAAACACCCAAACATGACACCTGTCTGGGAACTAGACAATTCAGCACCACGCACATCCTATGCCTGTCTGGGAATTTGCCAGTCACGTTCCTCGAACATCAGCAAATCGAGGCGACATTAGTTTCTAAGTAATAAATTGTAGTGAGTTGTTAACTTGTCCTCAAATTGGTAACAATAAAATTTATTTTTTAAATAAGAAAACCAAAGGAGCTTAACTGGCGCCCAAGCAGAGACCAAAGACGGGATAAACAGAGTATTAAAATGAGTTAATTATCGCTCGTATCGTGCGCCGAAAGGACTCGCAAAATTTGAGTACGAAAGACACGAGTAACGCGATACTTGAAAAATTCACCAACTTGCCCTGTGCTTTGGCTCCAACAACCCATCAAGGAAAAGGGGTAGCCGAGGAGTAAAAAGGACTCGGCAAGAACCGACAGCCACCTTGAAGGGAAAAATAATATTTGAATTGTGTTAGTGAAAAAATAGCAAGAAATTTATAAAATTATTGTCAAGTGCTTCCCAACTATAAAAGAGCAAAATTATAGTGTAAGAATCAAAAATCTGAAAATTAAATTGTGCGAAGTGTTTTCAAGTTTAGTGGGTCCCGTAAAAACAAGGAAAGATATATACGTTTATCTTATCTAAGTAATTTTTCCTTTTATTTCCATTTTCTTGCCAACCATTAGATAAACAAACAATGTAAAGTGAGATCCATATTCAATTTTTAATTTTTATGCGGTTGAAGTGCTGATTATTTATTTTTTTTCAAAATTTAAGTGCATAGTGAAAAATAAAAATTCAGGTTTAAAGTTAGTTACCTATCAATTGTTCGAAAATTGAAGGTACATTTCGAAAAATTTAAAACGTGATCATGTCCCGAAACGAAAACAACCTAATTAGACCTGCAATGCCGCCAGACATTTTCAACCCTTCTCCTCAAGAACCCGCTGTGCAAGCACCTCAAAATGCTCAATTTACAAGCACTACCATTGTTCAGGCAATCGAAGCACTTGTTAGGAGTCTGCTTACTGGAGAATGTCCAAGCTTTATCGAATCATATCTAAATCCACAAGACGATGCGAGTCAAGATATTGCCCAGTGTATCCTATCAGCCAACTTGGTAAATATCTCACAAATAGACCGTATCCCTGACGTGGTGAAGAACCTCCGAGAATTTTCGGGCCAAGTAGGAGAATAAGGGTCTTGGAAAAAGCCTGGACCGTATCCATCGCATTTGTAATTCCCAAAAGGATACACCTCTTTATTGCGGAATCTTGCACGTAATAAGAAACAAGATCACTGGAAATACCGATACGGCCCTGGAATTGTACAATATTCCTCTAGACTGGGAGCGTATTTCAATGTGCTTAACAATGCCGATAAGCGGGATGTTAGCACTCTGGAATATCAGCTCACTTGCTGAGTACAAGGAAGCGACACAATTCAAGGGTTTTATTAGACAATATATCACCATTTATCTATAATCTTAAATAAATTATCGACCATGAATTTGAGCACCGAATCGATGAATCTTTTAATCCGCACCTATAGAGACAAAGCGCTGGACACATTTATACGAGGTCTAAATGGAGATTTTCCCAGGCTCCTCAGTATGAAGGAACCTGCTGATCTGCCGCAGGCTCTTCATCTGTGCATGAAATTAGAGAATATCAATTATCGACAGCAACATGCACATACCAGCAACAAAAAATTTAGGCGCTCACTGATCCAAGCACCACCGCCCGTTCCTCCGAGACAAAAGCTGATACCAGCACCTCGGTATATATTTTTCACCTGACCTCGTATGTTGACAGCCACAAGTTCAATAACCATATCGCCAACAAAATTTTAGTCCAAACCATCTGTGGTCAAACCTTCCTTTTGCAAATAACTTGCAACCACCAAATAGGCATCAACTTCCTCCAAAGCCCCAACTTCGGCTGGAGCCTATGGATATTGATCAAACTATACATTCTCGTATGATCAATTATCAGAACCGACCACAGCAACCCCAAACTACAAAGAGACCGCCTCCAGAAAAATAATAATTCCAAAGGAAACAACAACGGTTTCATCTAACTGAAGAGTATGACCCAGACCTTGGGACGCTTGAGTTCAAAAAAGAAGCAAACGAAGATAATATATGGGACGAAGATACCAGATACCATCTGGAAGGAACCGGTGTTCAAAATATAGAAATTAGCCCAAATCTTTTACATCAAAATCCCAGGAGACACGATAGCGAAGAATTCGAAGTTCCTCCAGAATATCAAGACTTTCAGGACAGTCATTTTTTAGAATGACTTGCTCTTTACTACCACATTTTGAATTTGTAGTGAGGTGCGGCAGAGTATACAAGTTTCTCATTGACACACTGACAAACTACACCACATATACCCTAACGAAAAATCCTTTTCGGCAAAATCAGTCGGAGGCAATGTAGAGATAACTCACCATTCCAACATTAACCTATTTGGTCCATCAACCCCGAATTTAAAGTTTTTCGTTCTACCTACCTTGAAATCGTTCCATGAAATCCTAGGAAATGACAGCCTGAAGGAATAAGGTGCCGTAATTTACACACCAGAAAACTTTATCCTACTCAAGAACAATATACGAGTCCCAATCAAACAACGTCTTTCAGAATCAGTCAACCATCTCGAAATTCGCATCTGACACGACTGCAAACCTCCAATGTTTTGTACTTGATAAAACGGACCCAAACCTATTTTCAGAGCCTAATGCTAAATTGTTACCACAATTAAGGCAGAGGTTCGCACTTCGGATAATAACCCAGTTTATTCTCAGTCTTAGCCATATCCTTACGTTCTCAAACCAGTGGTCGAAAGGGAGATTCAAAAGCTGCTAGATGATGGCATCATAAGGCTGTGTAAATAACCATACAACGCCCCAATGTGGGTCGTGAAGAAGAAATAGGACACATCTAGAGAACAGAAGTACAGGATTATTATAGGTTACAGGAAACTGAATTCCGTAAAAATACCTGACAGATACCCAATACCGGAGATTAACGAAGTTCTCGCAAACCTCGGCAATAGTAATTTATTCACTGTAATCGATGTGAAGAGCGGCTTCCACCAGATTTCATTGAGGGAAACGGATATAGAGAAGACTGCTTGTTCAGTTAATAATGGAAAATATGAGTTCACTAGGCTGCCGTTTGGACTGAAAAATGCACCACCCATATTTCAAGAGCACTCGACGACATCTTACACGAACACATCGATGTTAGATGTTATGTTATGTCTACATCGACGACATCGTCATATTTGGTGCCGATGAGAAGGCGCACATGAACAATATTGCCTAGGTGTTTAAAATGTTAGAACAAGGTTATATCAAGGTGCAACTAGACAAATGCAAATTCCTAAAAAAATCTGTGGAATTTTTGGGTTTTGTCATCTCCGAAGAAGGTATAAAAATCAATCCGGATAAAGCAGAGGGTATTGCAAAATTTTCTCCTCCAGGAACGTTGAAGGAATTAAGATCCTTCCTGGGGATGGCCGGATACTATCGTAGATTTATCCATGGCTTCACTAAGCTGGCTACCCCATTAACATCACTTCTACGAGGAGAAGAAGGACGCATCTCCAGACGTATGTCCACGAGATACGCATAAACATATCTCAAGATGCAATGGAAGCCTTTCAAAACATCAAGAATTCTCTTATTTCACGTGATGTAACTCTCCGTTTTCCAGATTTCCAAAAGCCATTTGATCTCACGACAGACGCCTTCCAACATGCCATTGGCGCCAATAGCATTTCTATCCAGAACTCTAAGAGAGGAAGAAGAAAATTACTCAGCAAATGAAAAAGAAATGCTGGTGATAATATGGGCCCTTAAATTGTTGCGTAATTATCTTTATGGCTCTATGAAAATCCGTATCTTTACTGACTACCAGCCTTTAACTTATGCACTAAGCAATAAAAATACTAGCGCGAAAATGAAGAGATGGGAGCCATCCTTGAGGAGTATCAATACGTTTTGAAATACAAGCCTGGAAAGGCAAATGTAGTAGCTGACGTATTGTTCAGACCTACACAAGAAAGTAATATAACTTCACTTTCAACTGTAACCCATAGCGATGACACCTCAGGCCAAAATCTTATACCATCTGTCGAGACCCCCATTAATACATTCCGAACGCAGCTTATTTTAAAAATTGGTGAAACTACGAGCTATGCATGTGAAAGAACGTTCCCAAATTATTGGAAACATGTATTTATTGAGCCAGTGTATACACGTGAGACCCTCATCGGTTTACTTAAAAAGTAACTGAATCCAAGTGTCATCAATGGCCTCATGGCAACGAAAGATACAATGGGAAAGATTCAGGATCTTTATATCCTCTATTTCAGTAGCTTTCAAATAAGGTTCACGCAAAAAGAAGTCGAAAACGTACGTGGTTAAACAGAGCAAGAGGTAATTATAGTGAAAGCCCATAAGCGGGCACATAGATGTGCTAAAGAAAATAGAAAACTAATCCTAGAAAAATACTACTTTTCGAAAATGAATGCCAAAATCAAGAAAATAGCAAAACAATGCGTCATATGCAAGGAAAACAAAAATGATAGGCATCCTAACAACTCTATACTCGGTAACACTTCAATCCCAGAATATCAGGCCATAACATACATCTAGATGTCTATACATCTACCTGACAGAATCACATATAGTACTCACAGCTATTGATAAATTTTCTAAATTCGCCCAAACTAAAATATTAAGATCCCGAGCTACAGAGGATGTTCATCAGCCACTAAGACAACTCCTTATATTTTATAATAAATGGAGAAAAACCTCTAAACTCCACTTCAATTACCTTCATGATGCAAGATCAACTCGAAATCCAAATTTACCGCACACCGGCCTATCAAAGTGAGGTTAATGGGCAGATTGAGAGGTTCCATTCTACCTTGACAGAGATAATGCGATGCTTTAAAACAGGTGGGATATACAGATCCTTTGAAAAACTTCTCAAAAAGTCGGTATATGAGTACAATTGTAGTGTACACTCAGCTACTGGAAAAAACAAACGAGGTCTTCCATGGAAGAACTATCTCCACTGACCCCTAGACGCTTGAAAAATCTCGTAAAGATAACCTTGAGCAACTAAAAAAGACACAAGAACTTACCAAGTAGGGGAGGTGATTTATGATAAAAATAATAAACGTGGTGGCACTAAACCCTCACCAAGGTACAAGAGAGAAATTGTAAAAGAGGACACATCATCTTTTATTGTAACTGGTTCAGGAAGAGTCATCCCCAAAAGTGACATAAAAAATTGATTTTAACTTTCAGATTCCTCGCCGCAGCAGCATTTGCCAGCGTACAAATTATTGACTACTAAAACACCCAATTTTTGGTACTAAGAACTGGAACAGCCAAAGCACAAGTGGGAAATCTTAAGTTGATCCACATAATACTAATAGATTAATTTAAAAACTTCACGCAAAAAGTTTCATCCATCCTGATAAACCAAATCCAACCCAGTAATCCTCTCTATTCCCTCCTTGATCACGAAATCCTCTCTATTCCCTCCTTGATCACGAAATTTAATCAGCAATATTGACTGCAGTTAAATGGATTGCGGGGTACCCTGATCATGATGATTATGTAATAACGAAAGGAAAAATTAACAAGCTAATAGAAAATAACAATAAACAGTTTCTCATTAATCAAAAGAGCAATGATAGAATAACAAACATAACAAACAAAATTTTAAGCACTATAAAATAGGATAGCATTTTTGAAAACACTTTGACACTAAGCACACATTACAGAACAAGAATCACAAAAGAAGATCTAATTAACTTAGTTCAAGTCATTCAATTAGCGAAAGCAAATATTGCCGATCCAAGGATCCTTTCAAAACAGGAAATAGAAAACCTTTTAGAGAATCTTTCGCAAAATCATGTATCGTATAATAATGTTGAGGAGGCACTGCTATTCGCAGATGCTAGTATTACGCAGGATTTGACTCATTTGTTTTATATTGTAAATGTACCAACCACTTCTGAAATAAATTTCGAGACATTTTTCATTAGACCTATAAACAAGGATAATTTGGTTCCCGCAGGGGGAATGCCGGTCGACAAGAGCACTCTTGGAGGCTAGCATTCTTTGGGGAGTTCCGCCCCCACGTACCCGAAGAAACTACGCAGGGGGAATGCCGGTCGACAAGACCACTCTTGGAGGCAAGCATTCTTTGGGGAGTTCCGCCCCCACGTACCCGAGGAAATTCCCGCAGGGAGAAAACCGGTCGACAAGAACATTCTTGGAGGCTAGCATTCTTTGCGGAGCGCCGCCCCCACGGACCCGAGGATATGGGGGGTGCCGTGAGGTTCCCTCCTGGGATGACAAGTAACGACTCTGATTGTATCTGGACTACGCCTTGGACAACGAACTGGAATTGACGCTTTGGGCTGGCGGATATGATGGTTTGGACCTAGTTGCTTTGCACAGTAGCGCCGAGGTGAAACTCGTGTGTGAACGGCTCCAATTCAACTATCATACCGTCTCCGTCTCGGTAAAACCTTGGCAGGCCTTGGAGTGCGTTCGAAGTTCGCACCATTGGGTTGGTGGTGTAGGTTCGGTTGAGACGGACTCCCGATTAGCGCTGGTCTGGCTCTGAGCACTTGTCGCCATAAGGGCTTGTGCCAACCCTCGCATGGCCTCCCTGCTCTGCAGAGATAACCATGGGACCAAAAAGGCGACTACACACACGAACGGGGATAGCGGCTCCGAGTTGGGACCCAACAAAACTGGAGCAATCAAAAGACCAAAAAAATCCAAAAAAGGAAATAAAAAATAATAGCAACGACGACGCAACCAGCGGTTGCAGCCACGATATCAACAGTACATCGAGAGCTGTACTAACCACGAAAAAGACGAAAAAGACTAACACGACGACAGTGACGGTAGACGAAAAACGGAGAACAGCAGACAGTCTGGTGCAGACTGAGATTCCTGCGGCGTTTGGGCGCAGCAAAAAAATTATGCGAACGCCCGAGCGTCCTATTAAGGAGAAGCGGGAGACTCGGCAGGATGCTTCAGGTGTTCGAGCAGTGGAAGATAACATAAAGAGCACCGAAAATTCGATTGTCACCGCTGCGATCGTTACCGAAGCGACCGATGCAAGGGTCACAAATCCCGACATTGCAACGAAAAATCCAGAAGCAAACGAGGAGATTACGGCACGAAAAGCAAAGAGTGACCAGACACTGCGTGATTGTACCGCCAACGTTGAAAATGTGGCGGAAGTACTGCACTCGGAAACGGAACGCGAAAACCTCTCCCAAGGATGGTTGCAAGGTACATTTGTGGCCCAGCGATATGAAGAAGAAAGAATAGATGAGATGTTCTGAAAAGAATACAAGCTGCATGTGACTCCCCAAAAATTAGCAAAGTAGCAAAGGAAGGGCTCCTTGAACTAGAGGAGCTCCTAGATCGCATAGGGCACTACCGGAGGAGCTGGTTAAGGGCCGGAGATGAACAGAAGGCTAAAGAGGCACTTCGGGCAAAATCTAAAGGCGACATGCAGATAGCTCCATCATTAAAAGTCAATAAAAGAATGGTGTCTAGCCCAATCGAAGGAGATCGGGATAAAAGAAGGAAGGAAGAGTCACTTGACGGGCGTGCTATACCAGATCAGGGGTTCCAGACAGTGCTTACAAAAGGAGCGAAGAAAGCCGCTAAGAAACTCCTTCAAAAAAAGCCAGAAAATAAAATTCGCACGGACACCCAATTAGAAAAAGGACCTGATGCAAAACAGGAGAAGCAGAAGCCCCGACAAAGACCCCGGCAGCAGGCACTGCTTGTAAAGTCCCAAGATGGCCGATCCTACGCGGAAGTGCTGTGGGACATCAGGGGAAACGTAAGGCCCAAAGACACCAATACAACCATTAAAGTAGTACGACCAATGCGGTGGGGCCACATACTGGTCGAGTTCGGAGCAGAGGCCGGCAATAAAGAAGCATTCTGTGATGCAGTAAAGAAAGTCCTCGGCAAAAGCGCAACTATAGCCCCGCTCGAGCCGATGGCAATGATCGAAATATGGGACATTGACTGCGTGACGGATCTGGCCGAGGTAGAAGAGGATATCAAAAGGGAGTTCGCCTGCGTGGGAAGTATCAAAGCGAGACTGACACCAGAAAACAACAGGGGACAACGCATGCTCATAGTTGACTTGACCGAAAAGGACGCCGAACAATTCCTGAACAAGGGCAAAAAACGAAGAGGGTGGGTTGTCTGTAGGATACGGCGAAGAGCAACTCCTCTTCAATGTTTCAAATGCCTTGGTAATGGTCACACCACACAAGTATGCAAAGGTCCCGATAGGAGTTCCCTATGTTACAAATGCGGTGAAATGGGACATAAAAGAAAAGAGTGTACGAAGGAGGAACACTGTATTCTTTGCAAGGATGCTGATCCAAAACCTGATTTTGGACACGTCTTGGGATCAGGAAAATGCCGGGTGTTCCAGGAAGCCCTAGCCAAGGCCAAATCAGAGCTATGATGACGCGGATCCTGCAGCTAAACCTACACCGCAGTTCAACCGCCCAAAATCTGCTTGAGCAGTTTGCGAGGGACATGAAAGCCGACTTCTTGCTGCTGAGTGAGCAACACCATAGTAAAAGTCCTGCATTATGGTATTCTGATGAAACTAGTACTGCCGCCATCTGGGTTCGGAACAGGGACTTTCAAGCGGAGAGTTGTGGACGGGGGAATGGTTTTGTGTGGGTTCGGTGCTTAGGGATCACCTTCTTTAGTGTGTACCTAACGCTTAACGAGTCGATATAATCTTTCCAAGCCAAGCTTAATGCTTTGGAGGGCACTGTCTCGAACGCAGAGAGCAAAGTGCTCGTTAGGGGCAACTTCAACGCTAAAGCAATCGAATGCGGCATGCCTCAGACGGATCCGCGGGGAAAACGAATCCTAGAAATGGCGGCCAGGACGGCCCTCGTCGTACTAAACTCCGGAAATACGCCAACTTTCCACCGTATTGGCTGTGAGGGAACCATATCGGACGTGACACTCGCCTCGGAGTCCTTAGTACGAAGGATACACAACTGGAAGGTATTAGAGGACTACTCAGCCAGTGATCATCAGTGCATTCTGCTTGAGATAAGTGATGCTGTCTCCCGACGTCCATGCTCTCGGCCTTCCACAACTGGATGGAACATCGGAAGGATGGACGTCGAGAGGTTCGTCAAGGCTCTCACAGCAGGTGAGCCGCTACAGGAAGCTTCGGAGGGGACGGAAGAACGAGCAGCTGAAGATGTGGTTAACTCTACTATGAGCATCATTACGACTGCTTGCTGCGCTTCTATACCCCGTCGAAGACCCCGACACGGCAAGCCCCCAGTGTACTGGTGGTCAACTGAAATCGCTGAAAAGCGAAGGGAGTGTCACAAGCTTCGACGTGAGGCTCAACGGGTGCGGAACCGTGATAAGCCATGCGAGCAGGTGGCAGCATATAAGTCGGCCAGGAAATGCCTTCGCAAACTGATCAACAGTAGCATGGCTTTCTGCTGGCAATACCTAGTGGACAATGTGAACAAGGATCCGTGGGGCCTTGGCTACAAGCTGGTCATGGGGAAACTTGGTGCCCTACGGAAGCCTTGTATACATGACGCGGAAAAGATGGACGCGATAATGCGGGGGCTCTTCCCCGCCCATCCCGTCCGTGTTTACGCTGTCCATGGTGAAACAGCAGTCGAGTGTCCACTCTTCACACAGCTGGAGCTGGAGGAGGCAGTTCTCTCATTGAAAACGAGGAAGGCTCCAGGTCCAGATGGTGTTCTGGCTGAGGTGTTGCAGCTCGTCTATCACCATTGTCCTGACTTGCTGCTTGGCACATTCAACGCTTGCCTACGGTACGGGGTTTTCCCGGTACGATGAAAGGTGGCGAGGCTCGTGCTGATCAGCAAGGGGAAGGGAAATCCCAGATCACCGTTTGCATACCGCCTGTTATGCATGCTAGACCCGGCTGGGAAAGTGCTAGAGAAACTCATCAAGGGAAGACTCACTGACGCGATTCGTGCTGCTGCGGACCTATCTCCTCGGCAGTACGGCTTTAGAGCAGGACGTTCTACCATTGATGCGATTGCAGAGGTGGTGAGCGCGGTCCAAAAGGCAGAGGCATATAGTCGCACCAAGCGACGGATCGTGCTGTTGGTGACACTCGACGTCAGGAATGCCTTCAACTCTGCTAGATGGGTGGGTATTCTGGATGCGCTGGAAAACTCTTTTCAAGTTCCAGAATATCTAATGCGGCTTTTGAGGAACTACCCAAAGGACCGAAGCCTGCTCTACGATACGACACAGGCCCCATCAGGTGTTGCCCAGGGATCTATCTTTGGTCCGGATCTGTGGAACGTGTCTTACAACGGGCTACTGAGACTTGAGATGCCAGATGAGTCGCGCTTGGTCGGCTTTGCGGATGATGTTGCGGCACTGGTCGCCGGACGCACCGTTGAACAAGCGCAACTTAGGCTAGGTATGCTAATGCGCCGAGTGAGGGACTGGATGACTGCTCGCGGGCTCAGTTTAGCACTGGAGAGAACCAAAGTGGTCGTCTTGACAAAAAAGAGAATCCCTAGAGTAAGGATGATCAGTATTGGAGATACACAAATCGAATCGAAGACAGCGGTGAAGTACCTGGGGCTACTGATCGACCCGAAGATGAGTTTCTCTGAGCAAATCAGGGCAACGGCTGAGAAGGCTGCTTCGGGAATATCGGCCCTGAGTCGACTCATGGCCAACGTAGGGGGACCCTGCCCATCAAGAAGGTGCCTCTTGACGAGTGCTGTAGGGTCAGTGCCACTGTACGGAGCAGAGATATGGGGCGACGCTCTCAGCAAGGAGGTATACCGAAAACGATTGGCACAGGTATAGAGAAGAGGAGCACTGAGAATTGCATCTTCGTATCCAAAAGTCTCCGACTCGGCGGTAAGAGTGATTGCAGGCGTGATACCTCTCGCCCTCCTTGCTAGAGAGCACCGCGCTGTTTCCCTGCGCCAAAACGAGGATGCGAGAGAGATGGCTGTCTGCGAGGAGAGACAACGCTCGCTCAACGATCGGCGGCAGTCTTGGGGGAATCGCACGAAGGGAAGGTGGACTGCGCGCCTCATCCCGGATGTGAGACCGTGGCTAAGTCGAAGGCATGGTGAGACTGACTTCTATCTGACCCAGCTTTTGAGCGGGCACGGGTGTTTTCAGTCTTACCTGCACAAGATCGGTAAGTCACGGTCTCCCGATTGTCGGTTTTGCCCAGGAGGGGAGGACAATGCCTGTCACACATTTTTTGCGAGTACAAAATGGGTCAGGCTACGAAGCGAACTCTACAGGGAGACGGGAGAGCTCACCCCGGATAATATAGGTGCGGTGATGCTCGAGTCGGTTGACAAATGGAACCAGGTGGCACATTATGCTCGGGCAGTCCTAAAATATAAAAGGGACTCGCAGCAGCCGGAGGCGCTGGGGCTGGGGGATCGCTCTTCTGGCATTTCCTCTTCCCCTCTCCCCTCCCGCTAGGAAAGGGACTCCCCAGCTTGAAGCCGCCCCACGGCGTAACAAAACGAGACCTGGCCCGAAGTAATGTGTCAAACAGTTCCAGGCTGGGTTCTTAGGTTGACAGAGGAGGTGTTTAGTGGGTAGTCCAAGGGTATCCTCCATGGGAGTCCCACACTGCCAGACTCGGCGGGCGTAAATGCCTTCACCTCCCTACCACAAAAAAAAAGGATAATTTGGCAAGCAAAATCAATGACAAATATTGTCTTAAAACATAAGGAAACAATTTCCGGCATTATAGACAATTGTAAAACAATAAACTACATTTCAATTTGTAAGACAAAAATATGAAAGAAATAAGTGACCTACCATGTATACAAGAAACATTTAGTCATAAGATAAGTAATTGTATAAGAACAAACGGTCATCATTTACCATCATCAGAGGAATTAACATCTGGGATAATCTTTCTAAACAATTTCAACGGAACGATCAACACCAATGACACGGATCAACGACTGTGCGGAAGCTACCTGATAAAATTCAACAACGCTAGTATCACGATCAACAGAAAGAAATTTACATCCACTGAAATGACAAGCATACAAGCCTTACCACCTCTCATACAACCGGGTAATAGCGATCAGGATATTGAAGAAATTCTATCACTAGAAATGCTAAAGGAATTGCATCTCAACAACAAACATAACAACAGCATTTGAACAGCATGAATTCTGAAAACAAAACCCGTTCTTGGACTATTTACGGAATTTTGACAATCACAATCACCTTACTAATTTTGGAGAAGATCAGAACTTACCTTTGCACTACCAGAAAAAATGATGCGTCAGAAAAACTTACAAATATGACATTTTCTTTACCTACCAATTCAGAACCGCCACCAGCATTAATCCTAAGAAAAAACTTTAACCTATCCCAACGGGAAACCTGAAAAAAGCATTCACCGAGTTCCACTTTTCTGAGTGAGGACACCCAGAACTCAAGTTGGGAGGACTTAACACCACTAGCTACAGCTTTCCCACATTCATCTCGTCACCTGATGCCCCAACAGTTCTGTTCAGCAACATATTCAAAACACCCAAATATGACACCTGTCTGGGAACTAGACAATCGTCAGATATCTGTTTGGGAATCTGCCGGTCATGCTCCGTGAACATCCGCAAAGCGAGGCGACATTAGTTTCTAAGTAATAAATTGTAGTGAATTATTAGCTTGTCCTCAAATTGGTAACAATAAAATTTATTTTTTAATTAAGAAAACCAAAGGAGTTTTCTTAACTTGTTTTATTGAAAATTCACTGCTTACCGGTTCCTGCTATCATAGCTAGCCTCGAACATCCCCTCGGAATTGTTCCCACTGGAAATCAGCACCATAATGTGGGTAATTTTAATTTTAAAATTAAATAGTGACATAGCAACGAAACGAAAACTGAACCTTTTAATATTTACAAATAAAACAAATAGCGTTTACAACCAAAACAAGTTGATATTGCTTTCATAAATAATGCAGATGATCTGTGTAAAATAAAGATGACCACCAAAAACTTGGTTTGGATATCTTTTGCAAAACGCTGTGGGGTTGAGCAATCGTGATGGTTGCTGTGGCCTTAGACTTGGGTTCTTCACTTCAAGAAAAGATCTATTGCCGGCAGTGGTGATAAGAGAGCCAACGATGGTCAGAGTGGTCTCATTTTTTGTGGGTTATTTTGGGGAAGAGTAGGCGTTTTTTTTTTGACGTGAATGATAATCAACACTTTCGTTTATTATTAAAATGGTCGGACATCGTGAGATAAATAAAAAAAGTGTTTGAATTAGCTAAGAAAGTGTTGAACGAGAGTTAAGACAGCGTTGAAATTTTCATCGGAATTGCAAAAGTATTGAAGTGTTGCTGGAATTTAGCGAGGAGAGGGCTTATTCAAAGTCAAAAGCGCTTTATTCAATGCTACCTGGTATAAATTTTCAAAGAATATAAAGCAAATTCCAAACAATAACACTACAAAAACCTTATGGCTAAAATGGCTCTCTAAGTTTTAACGTTCTTAATTAAATACATTTCATCAAAAAAACTACAGCAAATTCAAAATAATTAAGATTATTACACATGTTATGATTTGATTGGAAAAAGGAGAAAAAACCAACCAACACTATCCTAAAATTATTTATAATTTAAACACAACAGTACACTTTGATCCTACACCTGATATGTTGTAACTTAATTCAATATAATTCAATCAAAAAGTTTATCTTATACTAAAAAATTCTATAACAATGTTCCTAATCCAAGCGTTTAACCTTATCTTTAATATAATCAACAAAACATTTAACTAACCTAGACCTAATTTTTAACGCAAACAAACAACACACTAAATGTAGCAATAATGAGCTGAAACTCAAAAACTAAGTAACAAAAAACACCAAAAATAAAAATAAACACGAATAATTTAGACATTGTCATTCAGCCACCAATACCTAGATTGCCCCGTTTCAGCTCGATCAGCTTCAACGAATCTAGCAAATGAGTATCTCCATTGAAATTGTTTGTCTCGTGAACTAAAATTTGGAGGATATTTTATCTTCATATCGGTGGCCCGTCGATATATGTGATGTATGGCTGGGACGCCGTCAGAATCAAAGACATATCGATTTATGCCCAAATACACGAATGCTTCTGGAGAAACGAAGCCAGTAGCGGGGCAAGTCATAATATACCCGTCTGTAGGGTGGAACGGCTGTGAAATCCAAGGGTTTTTACTCACAGTCACAGATCTTGCGAGATGATTCCAAAAAAGTTTCAATAAGAAGATATATCACTTGAGCAGTTTGGTAAATTCCTCGATTCGATATATAATGTTTCCAATCCGTCTCAGGCTTTCTGTACAAACCAGTACATGCACGAAGACATTTCCTTTTGAAAACTCTAAATTTTTCCAGAGTATATTACTACCACTCTGATTGTATCAGATCGGATATCAATATGTCAAAACTGGTCAAACCAGGGTCTTGTAACAGATAATTTTGACCTTTTGATCAATGTTTTTGGAATGAAAGAGTCTTCATAGTGCCATAACTACTTTTTGTGCCTTACTGAGCATGATTTCGACATGTTCAGTATAGTACAGATACTGATCGAGATAAACACCGAGGTATCGAATACAGGCTTTATGTGGAACTCGTTCTGAACTACTCTTACCAGCCATGATGTGGAAATCTTTGAATTCACGCCTTGTTGTCAGATTTCCATCAGTTAAAACAAATGATTTCCCATACAACATATTGCACATCATGGCGACAAGGTGTCTGGGGAACTTGCCCTGAAGGGGTTTAAAAACTAGTCCATCTAACGATACCGTATAGAAGGCTTTCTCCATATCAATGAGACACGCCCCAACACATTCTCTATCATTTACTTTCCAACAGATATCTGAGGTTACGTTCGTTGTTGCATGTGTGGTCAAATGCCTGGCACGAAAACCAAATTGGCAATTCGGCATCAACTCATATTTCTCAATGTGGGCGTTTAATGCTCTGTTGAGTATCACCTCAAACACCTTGCTGATGTTAGGCAGAAAGCTGATTGGGTAATAGCTTTCAGGGCATGAAGATTCTTTTCCTTTCTTCAAGATCGAAAATACCTTAGCCTTTTTCCACTCATTTCGGAAATATGAATTGCTTAACATGTTGTTAAACAATATGCAATAACTTCTAATAGCAACCTCCGGCAAATGTCGGAGAGCTATATTTGGAATACCATCAATATGACATGATTTCTTGTTGCTCATCCTGCGTAATATTAAATACAAGTCTTCATACCTTACAAAATAATCAATTAGATTCAAACTTGGTTATGAGGTTTGATGTTAATGTTTCATTGAAATGAAGAATTGATTGGCCGTTCAGGCTTGAGTTGAAGTCGGAAACTTTTGCTTCAACGACCTCTGAAAATATTTCGTTCTCTATCTCGCAGGGCTTGGTAGATGAACCAATTCAAAATGTGTTCCAATCAGGGCGAGTTTATGCAATCCATCACATATAATCCTGTTTCCATTTCTGCCTGGAGTTGTACTATCAATTCCCATACCAGCCCTATTGAGAAGATTTATCTCATCACTAGTGACTTCAAGATTGAATACCTTCACTCGAGACTTCTTGCGGAATATGCTATGCACTTTCGCGAAAACGTCATCTGGGTTCTGTGGGCTAATACCCCTCAATTTTTCCGCCCATTGATTGCTGACTTCACTCCTGAAGTATGAACGGATCAAGTTGTAGCAACCACGGAAGTCACCGCAGTTGCAGACATTAAGAATCAGCAGAGGGGTGTGTAGCCCGGGGTGGCATACTGAGGCCGGCTAGTGCTCAGTCGTGTCGTGGGTCTTCCGGGACACCCTCTGCTCGTGCTGAGCTACCTTACATAAAAACTAGCACAAAGGGAAAAGGATGGGAAAGGGAAGGTCATATTGAGAAATGAAAGTTTGTTGTCTTAACGAGACATGGCCGTTTTATTTAATTCACAAAAAGTAAGAAAGAATTTTACAGGTAAAATTCACAAACTTTTAACCCCTCATTAAAATTTGGGCAAGCAAAATCCGTTAGATACAATTTAATAGAAGGAAAAAAAAATATCAATTTAATAACATAAACTAACAGTATATAAGAAAAAAACAAATCCAAATAATTACTCACGCTTTCCTTGTTGAACTCCGAGCGCTCGGCGAAGAACAAATGAAAGGAATTCGGGGCACCTGAAACTCAAGTTTCAATTTAAAAATTATTGTTAACACAACTCCAAAAATGAAATCACAGAACGGCCACTTTTCACAAGACGCTGATCACTCTCTTTTTCTTCGCTAATCCATTATCTTTTCAATTTCATCCAACAGTTTATCTCCAAATGCAAAAAAATTGAATATTTTCACCACTTTATAGATCAAATAAAGGATTTCATGGAAACTTCCCTCTGTGTTTATTTTTCTTTTTTTTTTGTTTTAATAAATCAAATTACGACACTTTCCTATTTCACTTTTAACTGCCTTATCCTACAATTAAAACTCTAATCCGCAATACAAGTTTTGATTTTATTTTCCACACAATTTTTTTTTGGTTTTGAATTGTGCCTGATTATTCTTATTCTCACTCCACTTGACTAAGTTTTTCTTTCTTTAAAATCCGCACTTAATTTCACCCGCATATGCCACAAACAAAATTTTATTAATTTTTCTATTTAATTCCCACGTTTGTAATTAAATCCAATTCAAACCCCACTTTTCACCAAATCAAAATTAATCTTTATTTAGACACTACCCAAAGCACTTTCTCCTCTTCTTCTTTTCAAACTTCAAAAAAACCGAATCTTTTCTCCTTGAATTAACAATCCCGCACAGCCAAACACAATCCCTTTTATATCCAAGTCCAATATCGACTGCCTAATTCCTCACAACTTAATCCCGCATTTCACCTTTCCAAATCAGATTCCGCAATCCCTTTTCTCAATTACCGCTGCCGCATCTGGGTAACGTAATCGAAGTTCATTACACTTCGATTCCGCTACCCACACATTTTTCGTTCCCGTATCGACAATCACAATAGTATCCATTGACTTGCATTTTTGGCAATTTACATCCCCAAGAATCGCTTGATTGAATGTAAAGTGTCACATATACATTACGAAAACTATTGATTTTGCCGATACCCCAAAAAGAATACTTCTGTGCGCCCGGGGGAACTTGAACTCAGGGTTAGAGCAGTCCCACGGTCGAGAACTCGCGACGTTACCAATGGAGCTATGCCTTATCGATCTCCCATTCATCAGATTAGCAACTTCAACGATGTATCTGGGCATGAGATTGATTTTTGTTAGTAGGGAAGCGTGAATTAATTTTCGTTAGTAAGAAAAATAAAATTTGTTAATGGGAACTAGTGAATAGAATTTGTTAGTATGAAGGAAAGAATTAGGTTTTGTTAGTAAGAATAAATAGAATGAAATTTTGTTAGTGGGAATTAATGTGGGGAGTGTTGTTAGTGGGAAGATTAAACTTTTTATTATATTACTAGGGTGTTCTTATTGGAAATCAGGGAAAGGGTAGGATTGTGATGAGGTGGACATAAAAATTAAAGGGAAAAATAGGAAAAATGTTAATAAAAATAAATAAATATACAGAAGAAAAGGTAGGAGTGCCCAAAGGAAAGTGACAATGTTACGGCGGCAATTTGAAGTTGCGAATGGGAGGAAGTAGGTACACTGGAATTCGCAACAAAGTTCCGGACATTCTTCAGGTGTAATTTCAACAAAGCCAACGAGGGACGGTTGTAGTCCAAAAATCGTCGATAAATATTATTGACGCGTATGAGAAGAAGGCTTTTCAATCTTTTCAACCTTGCACTGGTTGATGTTTCATATCCTTCCATATTGTTTCGAAGTTTAACCTTGGGAACTACCTTCTCAATCATTTTCAATGTCAGCTTCGCTAACTTCGACGGCTAGAGATCTATTTCATCGTTATTTAGATTTAGGAACCATTCAGCAAGCGTTGCCATCATCAGAAGGGGGACATTGCTTCTAGTACTCCCGATAAAACTTCTTTTAAAACTTTCCCCGGTCTTTTTTTTAGGGTTTTGTAAAATAATTTTACAAAACCCTTCTAAAATCGCGTCCTGTCTGTCCGTCTGTCCGTCTGTCTGTCCGTCCGTCCGTCCGTCCGTCCGTCCGTCCGTCCGTGTGTCACAGCAGTTTTTCTCGGAAACTACTTAAGCTAGAAACATCAAATTTTGTATGTAGGTGTAAAGTGGTGATCTCTTCAAAGTTCAACTACAACAAAATTTTTGTAAGGTATTTAAGGGGGGTCTCCCCATATAGGGGAGTGACCCCCCGAAAAAAAATTTCATTGGAGGTAGCCGATATGGGTATCAAATAAAAGGTCTTGATGAGAACTTTTCAAAACAGGTCTTAGTTTGGCAAAGTTTGCTTCGAGGGGCGCACAGGGAGGGGAAATACACGAAAAATTTGTGTCCCCCCCCCCTCGCGATTGGACACCTGTGATCCGAAAAATCTGAAAAAAATAAGGAATGTAGGTCTTGGTGAGTACAACAACAACAAATACATGAGAAGTCGCAATTCACTCAACTTTGTTAGTAATAGTATGATTTATCGATTTTATGTTTTCTTGAATAAAATCTTAACTGTACCCTTAAATTCTATGAAATTCAGTATACAAATGACTATTTATAAGCTTGATCTATCCTGAAAGTTTCATAAAGATTGAATCATATTTAGCGAAGTTATAGCGGTTTGAAATTTCCTGTATTACTATGGAACAATATGCGCTGCATGTATTACTATGGCAACATATGGCTATGGAACAACATGCGCTTTTTACCGACATAGACACTACAGTTTTGGTAGGGTTTGCATGAAAATTTCAGGAATGATAGGTGTCATGTATGTCTTTGAGAATCGGTTCAGCTAGTGGTATCAGTAATCGTAAAACGAAATAGTGGCTGTTTTAAATGCGAAGATTGAATAATTTTGAGTTATTTTTCCCAATTTCAACGTTTAAGGTGCATGCTTTGAACACTTGATTCAATTTAATGAATGACTGAAAATGAGTACCTACAATTGATGCTCATAAGTGAAACAAGTCAAGGAGACGGGAGAGAGCTCCTAGCAAAAGGGTTTTGTAACCATTCTAGGATTCGAACAAATTGTGTTTCCACCCTCGCGGATGGACATCTGAAATAATTATCAAGGGAGATATTTATGAGTATAACAAAAACAAAAACCTCAGAAGTCGAAATTCGCTCAACTTTATTAAAAATAGTATGATCTTCGTATTTCCTATTTCCTCCAATAAAATCGTCTTTGACATGTTTCTTGATTTGATTCGATCTGGTGACTGCATTTTGTAAATTGAATACAAAACCCTTCTGACATGAGCGTAGGTCTGTTTACCCAACTTGTTTGAAATTCAACCGATGGTCTTCATGTTGAACTGGAATGAGGAAGAGATCATCCCTATTTCCATTACGATAGCGTTATGGTCGCTTTCATAAGGAAGCACCTGCAGTTTCCGTTGAGGACTATTAAAGCTGAATTCAAGTCTTGCGTCAGTAAAGCAGAGGTCCAAATATGAATTTGTCCTAGGGTATGTTGGGAACTCCGACCCATATAGATTGCACCTGTATTGAATTTGGTTCTCTGTTTTCCACGATTTCTGGAATATACCTCTTGGATTATTAGTGGCGTTCAGCCATGATGTATGTTTGGCGTTCAGATCACCAGCAAGAATATAAGAAATATGCAGCCTGTTCAATTCGAGTATTTCAGACAAGGTTTTGGGCTCCTCCTTGAGCTTGAGAATAGTTCCACCAATTGCATAGGCAGAGATAACGAAGAGGTTATCCCCACCGGGCAGTGAGATTTTGATAACAGACATTTCACGAGATTCAAAGCTTTTGAGTTCGACTTTTTCAATATTTTGGAAACAATAGAGTCTTCGAACCAATATCCCGGTGCCACCTCCTCCATCACCTATTACCCTATCGTTTCTTACGAATTCAAAATCCTTGAATGTCATGGAGTGCCTTGAATTGAGGTGGGTTTTGGTGTGAAGCATGATGTCAGGCTTTTGCTTAACAATGCATTCAAGGCGACAATCACGCCGATTAAAAGTAACAATCGAGTTGAGATTGATCGAGATGAATCCTATCCATGGGAATGTGACTGGATGACAAATCATGTTGAGGCATTTGAAACCCCTAAACCATGAAAAACAGGATTAATTTTCGTATCTTGTTTATCGATTCTCTCCAATAGAGAATTTAATTGCTGTAAAATTTTGAGAAGTAGCTCATAAGTGCCATTTACATTATTTACACTATTTACCGCATTTTCTGCTGGTCCTCTAGCGGCTTGTGCAAATGAGACTCTGGGCTTGACGAAGTTCAGAGTTAAGAGACTTCGGTGCAGTTGTGTTTGCTTTGCGACAAATTTAACTCTCAATATGATACCGGGTGACTTAAAACACCGCAGTTAACACAGTACAATTTCTCTTTAGGCTCCGTCTGAGCCAATTTGCACTCACTGGGAGCATGCACATCCTTGCATTTGCCGCATCGGTAGTGCATGACGCAGTTGGCAGCCGAATGCCCAAATCGTTGTCAGCGATAACATTGGTTGATTTCTCGTTTCTGAAAGTGTTCCCACCTCACCACTCGGATATTCAAGTATCTGATTTGTTTAAGAGCACTTGGACTGCTCTTATTTGATATCTGCACTAAATAAATTGATGTTTTTTTTTTCTACCGTCGACCTTCTTGTTGCGAATGTTTTAACGGAGATAAATTCGATTTCTGATGCTGCTTCCTTGAGCACCTGAAGAAGATCGATGGTATCTTCTCCGCAGTCCAAGCCCTTCTACAAGAGGGTCTGGTTCTTCTCGCTTTTCGGAGTATATGTGAAGTGTGGAGCCTCCCCCGAATTTAAAGCATTTTTTGCTGATTTGAAATCACCCAGTGATTTCGTTCTGATAGTTGGCTTTTCGAAATTGATTCGTTTAATCTCGAAATTTGTTAATTTGTTTTCAACTGTCAATAGCCGAACCGTGTCCTCTCCGCTTTGACCGTTGACTTTGATTGGCGGAACTTTCTATGTATTCTTGGCTACTTTTTGAGGAGCACCAGCAAAACTGCGGGCTGGTTTCTTCTCCTTATTTTTATTTTTTAAATAAAGTATAAAATGATCATTATCTTGACTAGCATTACCTCCAATATTTTCATCAACCTCCATATCTTGTTGGAGTCGGTCCAGCGCTGCCTAGTAGTTCTGGCTGTCTTTAGTGCCTCCAGCACTTAATACTTCTTCAGGGATGACTTGTTTAACAGCTTTCTTCTACTTAGCTTCCGTTTTTGTGTCGTGCCGATTCAGTATCTTGAACTTTCTTCGCTATCTCGAACATATCTTCGTACGTTTTCAATCTTATTTTTAATTCTTGAATTTCAGCTTGAAGTCGACTCACTTCTTGCTTATCTTTGATTAACTCGGGACTACTGTATGGAGGAGGCTTAGTTAGTCTTAGTCAGAGGAAGAATTTAAGAGCGATAAGGATAAAATAAAGTTGCGATTTGAATAATAATGGGGTCCCTAACATTGGTAAAAAAGCAAATTTATATGTTTTGTAAAATATTGAATATTTTTTGTTGATTGAATTGAATTTAAGTAAAATTTCCAAGCCTACATTACTGCGTTATATTTTGCATTTTAGTGGTTCCATTTCATCATTATTTCAGCCAGTTATGCGATCATATGTGGTTATCGGAATGATAAAAATTAAATCGTGCCTCATGGGACAGAAAACCTTCTCAACGGAGTTTCCGAAGTGTGAAGTTCGTTATTGCGTGGCGAAGATTTGGAGTAGTTTGATTGGAAGTGTTGGGAGTTGGGTTTAACAAGTCCAAAAACACCGATTGGTGTGTGGGGGGAGATTAATTGTCATTGGGACCAATTCCCCAAATCCCATATAGATTATTGGTCATGTGAGTGCAGGGAAATACGTGTGGTCACAGTGAGTGACACAAATTTATTTCCTCTTAAGCGTACTCATCATACCGGGGAGCCTAAAACGCGCCCTTGGAGGCATTTAAAGGGTGGCGAGTAGCGCGAACCTACCCCATCTCCATGGGTTAGCTGGGACCCTGAGGCCACCAGCCGGAATCAATTAAAAGATTGCTATTGAGCGAAAAAATTGTAACACAACACATATGATCAAAATAATGGGATACTGTTCGCTATCTTTAAGAGAAGGCCTGAAAAGGGGTGTACCACTACAAAAAATCAACCTTTCCAGATGTTAACCCTCAAAATACTCATGATATTCAAATAGTTTACACTGCCAAGTATGATGAATTATTTTAAAACGTAATTGAGTATCTCATTTATAGGCTATATGTCGTTCTTAATATCTTATATTTTACGTTATCAGTAAATGTAAAATTTACTTAGCTGCTACGAAAAGAAAACGTGTTGTGCTCTCAGTGAAATAATTTCAAATAATTGTCAATTTCAACAAAAATTAAACGTTTAAACATCCGACAATATTGCAAATATTTGATTAGTTGGTTTAGTATTTGAGAGCAAACGATTGACAATTACTCAAATTAAGCCCAGATATTAACAGAAAACAATTGAGAAAATTTAAGTTAGATGTTTATTTTTATTTATCAACATTATGCAAAAAGACTTTTTCTTGCATTTTGCAAATAACAGCTTATTAAATAAATATACTGACGGCAATCGAGCATCATCCCAGCATATTTGAATTAAGAAAATTTGGATATCAATTCCACTATATAAGGCTCCAGTTGTAATGAAAACGATTATTCAACTTTTACCATCAGAATTTGGCAGAAGACTCAAATTAGTGGTTGTGGTAAGTGAAAAAGTATTTAAAAATCTATTCTCTAAGTCAAAACAGAGTATACTGGATGCATACTTAATTAATATATTTAATTGAAGCAATGCTACTAGACCTCAAATTGATAAAATATTCATGCCCTTACAGAAAAATGAAATTCATCCTGCCAATTTTCGGAACCATTGTTCTGGTTGCTTATGCATCTGGACAAGCGGCAACAACCACTACCACTGCTGCTCCAGCTACGACATCTCCAACTACGACAACTTCAGCTATTGTAACCACAACTCCAGCTGCTGTTACAGAAACAAATCCCCCTGTTACAGGTACTACACCTTTTGCTTCTTCGACCACACCTCGCCTTCCACTCCCTTGGGGAGGATGCCATCATCATCATGGCTTCCGCCATCATGGACACCATGGACGAGGAAGGCATGGTTCAGGCGAACGTCGTGGCTCAGGTGAACGTCGTCGTGGTCCATTCGGACGCCGCGGACCAAGGAGGGGACGAGGCGGTAGGCGCGGAGGAGCTAGGCGACCACGCTTTGGGGGACGCCGTGGTGGATTCCAGGGACGTCGTGGTGGATTCCAAGGACGTCGTGGTGGATTCCAGGGACGTCGTGGTGGATTCCAGGGACGTCGTGGTTAAAGTATACCAGCAAATGGAAGAATTAAGCTCGTCCTGATCGCACAAGGAAAGTTAAATTCAATAAAAAATTTAGCTTCATATTAACGTGTTTTACTAGTGTTTTGAGAAAAATTCTTGCAATTGGTTTTAAGGCTTCCTTCGTTAAATCACTGTAGTAGCCTTGGCTAAACAATGTATAGTCTTACCTTTATTAGGAAGGAACTCATTTTATATTTGTTTAAATGCATACATATTGAAGTCCGACTAATAATTAAATAGTTTTATGCTTCAAGTACGACCCACATCCTCAGTATCCACACCTGATGAGACGACCAAAAGTGATGGCTTCCTGAGAAACCTGGTGCCAAAAAAATTCAAGAGGCTGTTAAGGGAGGTATTCTCACATATGGAGGTGATTATCAAAATTTTTTTTCCAAAGGCAGTCGTGTTGGGTATGAATTGAAAAGCCTTCATGAAACCTTTTCAAAATCAATTTAAAACAAGTTGGGTGGACGGACCTCCGCTCATGTCAGAAGGGTTTTGTATCAACTTCTCAGAAATGCAGTCACCAACAACGAATAAAGTCAAGAAATATCTCAAAGATATGTGCTTGTTTATAAGAAAATCCATTGTTATTCTATTTTCAACGGTCGCCATTTTGTTGCCAACCAGCAAAAATCACTCAAATCATAAATTCCCGAAAATATTAATGTTTTTGATCTTATTTGAAAATTTCAAGAAGATCAAATCAAAACTGCAGTGACTGGTTCCATGGAAAGTCCATAAGATACCAAAATCCTGTGTTATTGTTGTTGTAACTGGAGAAATTTTAAATGGCTTTAACTTCCATGAATATCATTCGATTATCTTCAAACTTACAAAGCTTAAGGATCTTTTGTAGGACTACTTAAATTTCATTCAGTTCAAGGGTACCTATACGAGTTTATATATTATTAATAAAGTTGAGCGAATATTGGCTTCTAAGGTATTTGTTGTTAATGTACACATAAATACCTGCCTCTATAATTTTTTTCAGATTTTTTGGATAACAGGTGTCCAATTGCGAGGGGGGGGACACAAATAATTCATGTATTCCTCCTCCCTATGCGCCCCTCAAAGCAAAACGTGTAAGATTAAGACCTGTTTTGAAAAGTCCTCATCTAGACTTGTAATTTAATACCTTTAATGATTCTTTTTTCGGGGGCCACTCCCCTACGCGGGAAGATCCCCCTTAAATACATCATACATTTTTTTTGTAGTTGAACTTTGAAGACAGCTACACTCTACACCTGCATACAAAATTTAATGTTAATAAGAAACGATAGGATAAACGGTGGCGAGGGAGGTGGCACTGGGATATTGGTTCGAAGCCCCCTTGTTTCCAAAATATTGAAAAAGTCGAATTCAAAAGCTCTCCTGAAGTGTCCGTTATCAAAATCTCACTGCCAGGTGGGGATAACCTCTTCGTTATCTCTGCCTATGCAGCCGGTGGAACTATTCTCAAGCTCAAGGAGGAGCTCAATTCCTTATTTGAAATATTCGAATTGAACAGGCTGCATAGTTATTATATTCTTGCTGGTGGCCTGAACGCCAAACATACGTCATGGCTGAACGTCACTAATAATCCAAGAGGTGTATTCCTGAAATCGTGGATAACAGAAAACCAAATTGAATACAGGTGCAATCTATATGGGTCGGAGTTCCCAACATACCCTAGGACAAATTCATATTTGGACCTCTGCATTTCTGACGCAAGACTTGAATTCAACTTTGGTAATCCTCAAAGGAAACTGCAGGTGCTTCCTAACGATAGCGACCCTAACGCAATCGTAATGGAAATCAATCATCAAAGGGATGATCTCTTCCTCATTCCAGTTCAACACGAAAATCATCGATTGAATTTCAAAAAAGCAGACCGGGGAAAGTTTCAAAAGAAGTTTAATCGGGAGTACCAGAAGCAATGTCCTCCTTCTGATGATGACAATGTTTGCTGAATGGTTCCTTATCACAAGAATCTAACTAACGATAAAATAGATCTCTATCCGTCGAAGTTAGAGAAGCTGACATTCGAAACGTTTGAGAAAGTAGCTCCCAAGATGAAATATCGAAACAATTTGGATGGATATGAAACTCCAACCATTGCAAGGTTGGAAAGATTGAAAAGCCTTCTTCTCACACGCTTCAATAATATTATATTTATCAACGATTTTTTGACTACAACCATCCCTCGTTGGCTTTGTTGAAATGAAGCCTGAAGAATGTCCGAAACTTAATCCGTTCATACTCCAGGAGTGATATCAGCAACCAATGGGCGGGAAAATTGAGGGGTATTAGCCCAGAGGACCCAGGTGGCGTTTTCGCAAAAGTGAATAGCATATTCTGCAAGAAGTCTCGAGTGAAGGTATCAAATCTTGAAGTCACTAGCGATGAGATAAATCTGCTCGACAGGGCTGGTATCGAAATTGATAGTACGACTCCGGATAGAAATGGAAACAGGATTATATGTGATGGATTGCATAAAATTGCCCTGACTGGAACACATTTTGAATTGGTTCATCTATCAAACCCTGAGAGGGGGAACGAAATATTTTCAGAGGTCGTTGAAGCAAAAGTTTCCAACTTCAAATCAAGCCTGAACGGCCAATCAATTTTTTGTTTCAATGAAACATTGACATCTGACCTCATACCGAGCATAAATCTCATTGATTATTTTGTCAGCTATGAGGACTTGTGTTTCATATTTCGCAGGATAAACAACAAGAAATCATGTGGTGCTGATGGTATTCCAAATATAGCTCTACAACATTTGCCTGAGGTTGCTATTAGGAATTATTGCATATTGTTCAACAACATGTTGAGCAATTCATATTTCCCAAATGAGTGGAAAGGCTAACATATTTCCGATCTTGAAGAAAGGAAAAGAATCTTCATGCCCTTAAAGCTATCACCCAATCAGCATGCTGCCTAACACCAGAAAGATGTTCGAAGTGATACTCAACAGAGCATTAAACGCCCACATTGAAAAATATGAGTTGGTGCTAAATTTCCAATTTGGTTTTCGTGCCAGGCATTCGACCATACATGCAACAACGAAAGTAACCTCGGACATCTGCTGGAAAATAAACACCAGAGTATGTGTTGGAGCATGTCGCATTGATATGGAGAAAGCCTTGGATACGGTGTGGCTGGATGGACTGTTTTTAAACTCCTTCAGGACAAGTTCCCCAGACACCTTGTCGCCATGATGTGCAATATGTTATACGGAAGACCATTTGTTGTAACTGATGGAAATCTGACAACAATGCATGAATTCAAGGTCTTGAATGATCTACAGCAAGGAACAGTTACTGCACCTCTGCTCTGTTCAATATTCATTCGCAAGCTATTGAACAGCTTTGATTTTAACATCTCGCCTTCGCGGTCATTGGTAGCATTTGCTGATGATCTGATCATCTATATGGTCGACCAAAAAACTACAATGGTTCAGAGCAATCTCCAAAAATGCTCAATGATGTGCAGCTGTACACTGACAATTGGTGAATGAAAATCAATACGCAGAAGTGCGAAACAATTTTGTTTCGGACAACGCTGCAGGGGGTCAGTCAAGACCTGAAATGTAATTGGAAAGATTTCCACATCATGGCTAGTGAGGGAAGTTCAGGACGGGTTCTACATAAATCCTGTGCTCGATACCTCGGTGTTCACCTCAATCAGTATCTGTACCGTACTGAACATGACAAAATCATGCTCAGTAAGGCACTTAAAGTTGTCATGGCCCGACCAAGTCTATTTCATTCCAGATA
The DNA here is from genome assembly GCA_963969285.1 of Odontomyia ornata. Classification (NCBI taxonomy): domain Eukaryota; kingdom Metazoa; phylum Arthropoda; class Insecta; order Diptera; family Stratiomyidae; genus Odontomyia; species Odontomyia ornata. The sequence goes on along the minus strand of OZ017742.1, from coordinate 104,279,035 downwards.
CATTAATCAAAAGGTCAAAATTATCTGTTACGAGACCCTGGTTAGACCAGTTTTGACGTATGGATAACGAATTTGGTGCAACCAGAGTGCCAGTACTATGGACAAATTAAGAGTTTTCGAAAGGAAATGTTTTCGTGCATGTACTGGTTTGTGCAGAAAGCCTGAGACCGATTGGAAGCATCGTATATCAAAAAGAAGAATTTATCAAACTGCTGAAGTGACGAGGGTCGATATTTTCATATTGAAACTTCTTCGGAATCATATCGCAAGATCTGTAATTGTGAGTGAAAACCCTTGAATTTCACAGCCGTTCCACCCTACAGACGGATATATAGTGACTTTCCTCGCTACTGGCTTCGTTCCACCGGAAGCATTCGTATATTTGGACATGAATCGATATGTTTTTGATTCTGACGGTATCCCAGTCAGATATCACATGCATTGACGGGCCACCGTTAAGAAGATAAAACAACAACAATTCCAATGGAGATACTCATTTGCTAGATTTGTTGAAGCTGATCAAGCTGAGATGGAGCAATCTAGGTATTGGTGGCTGAATGACAATGTCTAAATTATTCGTGTTTATTTTCAGTTTTTGTGTATTCTGTTACTTGGTTTTTGAGTTTCGGCTCATTATTGCTACATTTAGTGTTGTTGTTTATTTGTGTTAAAAATTAGGGATAGTTTAGCTATATGTTATTTTTATTTGATTAAGTTTGGGGATATGTTTTGTGATTGAGTTTTATTAGGGTTAGGTTATAACATATAAGGTGTAGGATTAAAGTTCACTGTTGTGTTTAAATTATAAATCATTTTTGAATAGTGTAGCATGATTTTTTCTCCTTTTTCCAATCAAATCATAAAATATATAATAATCCTAAATAATTTGAATTTACTGTAGTTTTTTTTGATAAAATGTGTTTAATTAATTACGTATAAATTTAGAGAGCCATTTGGGCCCTTAAGTTTTTGTATGGTTACTGTTTGGGATTTGCTTTATATGCTTTTGAAATTCGAAAAGCACATCAAGATCCTTGAAGGTAACATTGCTCAAAGGGATACCAACAAGCCTCTACGTTGAGAGAACCGGAAATTTTTTATAGGAGAATATCATCTAATGGAATTTGGAAACATTTAAGGAAAGATAGTTTGATTCACACCAGTCACTAAGACACTGAAGATCGGTTTGAAGGATATCCACGTCAAAAAGGGAATCAATAGTTCGAAAAATCTTGAAGTCATCCGCATAAAGGAGGCAAGGGGATGTGATAGCAGAAGGTAGACCATTGACAAAAAAGTAAAAATAGTATGGGGCCAAGTATTCAACCTTGCGGAACTCCCGAGCCGAGATGAAAAGAAGAAGAGAAGCAGGAGTTAAAATTGACTACACATTGACGATTCAGGACATAGGAGAGAAGCCAGGAATAGAGACAAATAGGGACACTTAACCCTAAAAGTTTCTCAAATGGGAGAGAGTGGTCCACTGAATCAAAGAATTCAGAGAAATCCGTAAAAATACCGTCCACTTGTTGTTGCTGATCGGGGGCAGCTACGATATGATGGGTAAAAGAAAGTAAATTTTTAAGGGCAGATTCGCCTCTGACAAAACCATACTGTTGATCTGCTAAAGATGGGAAGACAAAAATACAGCACATCAAAAACTATCTTTTCAAGAATTTTACCAAAACAAGTAACAAGGAAAATAGGACGATAGTTTGAAACGATATTACGACCATCAGATTTGAAGATAGGAAAGATGTGGGCAATTTTTCATTGGGAAGGGAACACTCCACAGGATGAACTCAAATTAAGAACAATTGAAAGGAACACAAAGCGAAGAAGATAAAGATTTTGCTAGAAAATTTGGAATGCCATCAGGGCCCACACTGGTACTGTTGTCAATATTATTTAAGAGTAGCTCAACCTATAGGGGGTTTGTCCGAAACGTAGTAGAGGAAAAACATCAAGAAGATTGGTTGAAAGAAGTGGAATGCTTGAACCTGCCGAGAAAAGGAAGAAAAATAAGAAGCGAAGAGTTCACAAGATTCTTAAGAAGTAGACGATATTACGCCATCGTACGACCAGAGTACACGAGTTTGATTTGACATTAACGTAGTATGAATGTGGTTTACATATGCATGAAGTGCAGCGGTGGCAGTTTTCTTGGCCTCGGCACGACGCTCTTTGAATTTAGCGAGGTCAATTGGAAGATCACTGGATAAGAATTTCCTGCGGTCAGCATCTTTAGCTTTAATTGCAGCATCTTATGCTTTAATGGTGAATATTGTAATTGAATTGGTTTTTTTTTATACATGGCGATAAATATACGGCTGGGCATAGCTACTAGTACGTCATACTTGGGCCATAGGATGCGTAAACTGACCTTTGTCAGTTCCCTCTTTAGGGATCGGTTCGAAGCAAAAAGAGTCTTAAGGTATTATTACGGATTAACATTGAGATTTTATAGTGTTGCTCATTCCAAACACTACCATACGCGATTTTGTAAGAGTTTAACCCATACAATACAGAGCCGCAATTCATTTATTTATTTATTTTTTTTTTTTTTTGATAACCTAATGATGTAACTAACGGCAAGTAATTTAATTTTTCATTCATATAAGGGCTACTAGTTAGATTACGGAAAGAAAGCCAGATAATAATTTTTTCTTTGTAACTTTATATAATTAAGCTCAAGTAGCTAGCTTGCTTCCAATTTACATGCCACATTATGGACAATGCAACCAGTGACAAGCGCCAAAAGCACCAAGAACCAAAGCAAGCTCGAAACGAAACGTTCGTCATCCAATTAACATATGCGGCAGCATAAAACATATAACCCCTCAAAGCGATCGGAATTGCGTCGCAAAGAAAATGACATGCAACGCTGGGAGGATATCCGTATTTGAATCTTTGCTCCCGTCCCGTGGCAAGAAGTGCTTGTTTTATGCGCGATAATCTGTGAGCATTTATATCTTTTCCTCCTGTGGTTTCATTGATTCCACGTTACGGCATAGACTCCCAATGAATTTCGATGCAGTATATAATTTGACTAATTCAAATTCCAACTTGAGTGCTGAGTGCGCAGGCACTGAGCTCCCGGCCAACGGCACAAACTTAACAATCCCACTGCAAACATCTTCACACTCATGCAGCTCCAGCAGAGATGCATACATGCCACAAAAGAGGAACAAGCCAAGTAACAAAGCACGAGATGCTGCTGAGGCAGCAATAGCACGTATACCGAAGGAAGACACTCGCAAATTTAACACTTCATTAGTGGCAAGCACAGGACGGGTTAGGCGTGAACTCGAGGCATAACGTAATTTAAAGAAGCAGCAACAAGAAAACGAAAATACTAAAGAGGAGGGGAAAGAAGTACTTCAAGTTCTAGAGGAATGGACTGTTAACTACGGTCAAAAATCACCACAATTGAGACCAAAAACAAAGATATGATACTATCAACGGGGAATTGTAACAGAAACAGGCCACATTGAATGTCGTTACATCGGAGTTTTAACAATTGAAGATACTTCAGCGCATCATAAGACCGAATTTATGAAATGCTCTCAAATCTTTTGCGTGATGAAAGTTGGGCAAGCCTTATGCACGGATAGTATCAGTGAGATGGAAATGAGTAGTACCTGAACCAAGTGGTAAGGTTGAAGAGAAATTCACTGCGTCTTGACTATATAGTAGCAAAATTAAGCCGGAAGCTAAAAATATCGCACGGGATGTCTGAATCTGGAGGCGTTACGAACAGATCCAAATAAAACAACGTCTTTGAGTATAGAAAGGACTCAGACAAATGCCGTTTGTTGAGCTCACAACATGAAGCCAGAATGAAGTCCCTGTAGGAATTTTTGGCCAAACCAGAGGCTATGAATGAGCCTAAAAATATCAAACCAAACTCTTTTTGGCACACCAACAAAATACTGCCGATTGCGCGAAGCTCAAACGAGAGAAAGCTGACAAAGCCACTTAACTACACGAAAGAAACACGGATATAACTGTTGAATTTCTAACCTGCAGACTACCGACATCGTGGCGAAGCGTAATATTTACTCCCTCGCACTAAACTCACTTTATTCCCCACGGAAATTGAAATGAAGGAAATCGCGACATTTCCGAGGAGTGATTCAATGGCCGAAATTAGTGGGAAATGGTAGATAACCATACATAAACGACACTTCACGCATTGGCACGGCAATTAAACTACCGGCGGGGACAAGGCAAACTAAGAAATCTTAGCGCCGGCTCAAAGAAAAGAGGAAAAAAACGAGGATTACTGCGAAATCCTCATCTTGCATCGCGATGTAATGCATTCAGCGCAAAATACGCTTAATTCCCACAATGATCGCCACCGAGTGGAACTTGCTACGAGTGAAATCAAGCGAGAGGAATTACTCACACCAATGGAAACAAGTTGGGTATACAGACCTATGCTCATGTCAAAAGGGTTTTGTACTCAACTTACAAAATGCCGTAACCAGCAACGAATAAAATTAAGAAACACGTCATGTTCGAGGATCATACTATTATTAACTAAGTTGAAAGAATTTTGAATTCTGAGGTTTTTGTTAAAGTTATACCCATAAATATCTCGCTTGATAATTTTTTCAGATTTTTTAAGATCACGTGGACACCCGTGGGAGAAAACACATTTTTCATGTATTCCCCCCCTTTGTACCCTTACTGAAGCAAAAACTGTCAGTTTAAGAACTGTTTTGAAAAGCTCTCATAGAGAACTTTCATTTCATACTCATATCGGCTACCTTTCATGAAATTTTTTTCAGGGGCCACTCCTCTGTACCGTAAGCATCGATTCATGGCCTATTTTTTCGAATCCTAGAATGGCTACAAAGCCCTTTTGCTAGGAGCTCTCTCCTGCCTCTTCGACTTATTTCAATTGTATGTAGTTATCCTCATGATATCTATCATTCCTGAAATTTTCATGCAAATCCTAGCAAAGCTGTAGTGTCTTAGTCGGTAAAAAGCGCATATGGCTCCATAGCCATATGTTTCCATAGTAATACAGGGCACATTGTTCCATAGTAATACAGGAAAATTCAAATCGCTATAACTTCGTCAAATACTATTCGATCTTTATGAAACTTTCAGAAAAGATCAATCTTATAAATAGTCATCTGTGTGCTAAATTATTGAATTTAAGGGCACCATTTAGATTTTATTCAGGAAAACATAAAATCGATAAATCATACTATTATTGAGTGAATTTCGACTTCTCATGTATTTGTTGTTGTTGTACTCATCAAGGCCTACATTCATGATTTTTTTCAGATTTTTCGGCTGGAAGGTGTCCGATCGCGGGGGGGGGGGGGTAAGCGAAAAGTTCGTACATTTCCCCTTCCCCTGCCCCCTCGGTACTCATAAGGCAACTTTAAGACCTGTTTTGAAAAGATCTCATTGAGACCTTTCCAATGACACCCTACTTGACTACCAATGGTGAACATTTTTTTTTGAGGGGTCAATTCCCTATATGGGGAGACCCCCCTTAAACCCCTTTGAAAAATTTTTTCACCCCTGAACTTTCAAGAGGTCACCACTTCTGACCTTTCCACAAAGTTTGATGGCTGTAGCCTCTATAGTTTCGGAGAAAAAGTGCTGTGACATACAGACGGACGGACGGACGGACGGACAAACGGACACAGGTCGTGATTGCAATAGGGTTTTGTATTTTGGAGTGCTTTTTAGGGTTTTGTACTAAAATACAAAACCCTAAAAAGCACTCCAAAACAAGATTTTCCCGATGGATGGGAGGAAAAAAACGTTGACCCGAAGGTTATTTAAGCCTGGGAAGATTGGCGCACTTTCTTTTTAGGGTTTTGTAAAATAATTTTACAAAACCCTTCTAAAATCGCGTCCTGTCTGTCCGTCTGTCCGTCTGTCTGTCTGTCCGTCCGTCCGTCCGTCCGTCCGTCCGTCCGTGTGTCACAGCAGTTTTTCTCGGAAACTACTTAAGCTAGAAGCATCAAATTTTGTATGTAGGTGTAAAGTGGTGATCTCTTAAAAGTTCAACTACTAAAAAATTTTATAAGGTATTTAAGGGGGGTCTCCCCATGTAGGGGAGTGACCCCCCGAAAAAAAAATTTCATTGAATGTAGCCGATATGGGTATCAAATGAAAGGTCTTGATGAGAACTTTGCAAAACAGGTCTTAGTTTGGCAAAGTCTGCTTCGAGGGGCGCACAGGGAGGGGAAATACACGAAAAAATTGTGTCCCCCCCCTCGCGATTGGACACCTGTGATCCGAAAAATCTGAAAAAAATCTGGCATGTAGGCTTTGATGAGTACAACAACAACAAATACGTTAGAATTCGCAATTCACTCAACTTTGTTAGTAATAGTATGATTTATCGATTTTATATTTTCTTGAATAAAATCTTAACGGTACCCTTAAATTCAATGAAATTCAGTACACAGATGTCTGTTAATAAGGTTGATTGACTCTGCAAGTTTCATTAAGATTGCATCATATTCAGCGAAGTTATAGCGGTTTGAATTTTCCTGTATTACTATGGAACAATATGCGCTGCATATATTACTATGGCAACATATGGCTATGGAACAACATGCGCTTTTTACCGACTCAGACACTACAGTTTTGCTAGGACTTGCATGAAAATTTCAGGAATGATAGGTATCATGAATAACTTTGAGAATCAGTTCAGCTAGTGGTATCAGTAATCATAAAACAAAATAGTGGCTGTTTTAAATGCAAAGATTGAGTAATTTTGAGTTATTTTTTCCCAACTTCAACGTTTAAAGTGCATGCTTTGAACACTTGATTCAATTTAATGAATGACTGAAGCTAAGTACCTACAGTTAATGCTCCTTAGTGAAACAAGTCAAGGAGGCGGGAGAGAGCTCCTAGCAAAAGGGCTTTGTAACAACTCTAGGATTCGAAAAAAATTGCCATTAATCGATGATGACAGTACAGGAGAGTAGCCCCTGAAAAAAAATTCATCAAACATAGTCGATATGAGTATGAAATGAACGTTTTCATGGGAGCGTTTCAAAACAGTTCTTAAACTGTCAGTTTTTGTTCAGTCGGGGCACCGGGGGGAAATACATGAAAAATGCGTTTCCTTCCTCGCGAATGGACATCTGAAATAATTATCAAGGGAGATATTTATGAGTATAACAATAACAAAAACCTCAGAAGTCTAAATTCTTTCAACTTTGTTAATAATAGCATGATCTTCGAATTTCTTAGTTTTTCCAATAAAATCGTCATTGACATGATTCTTGACTTTATTCAATCTGGTGACTGCATTTTGAAAATTGAATACAAAACCCTTCTGACATGAGCGTAGGTCTGTCTACCCAACTTGTTTGTTCTTTGGGGAGTTTCTTTTCGAGCAACCGGGGAGATATAATCGAACAAGTCTTAATCGAACGAGATATAATTCAACAAGTGATAACCGAACGAGATATAATCGAACAGTGATCAACGACCGTTTTTTTCTGACAAGGAATTGGAGCCACACATTGGTTTCCGGAACATTAAAGTGGAAGCAAATCTTAGATATTGGAACATTCAACTGAGACGAG